>ML845563.1:104171-118333 GCA_009831015.1 Picea engelmannii | reverse complement strand
CTTTTTATGAATTCGGTTAAAGTGAAGCTTGTGAGTTGGAGGAGCCCAGGGTGGAATTGTAGATCAAGGATTTTTTTGGGTGCAAGATGTATATCACGGAACAGGTGGAAAATTTTGGCTAAGTATAGAAAGGAATGGTGGTCGTTCTGAGTACTGTAAATGGTGGTTTAATGTGTGTTAATGAGAGATGTCCTCGAGGTTTTTTTTCTTGTTAATGCCAATTGTTTTGTACCAGTGTGTTCAGTTGTCACTAGTAAGACCATAATTAATGTGCATTGGGAAGGGCACAAATTCAGTGGGGATGGAAGGCAGGGATAGATGCTTTGAAACATTTTTTAACCCTGGTAGAGTGAAGCTTGTGAGTTCAAAGATTCTGTGGTGGAATTGTAGATCATGAAAGTTTTGAGTGCAAGACGTATATCACGGAACAAGAAGCAACAAATTTCGAAAGCGCCAACCCGACAGTCGTAGCCATAAAATTGGCTAAGTATGGAAAGGAACAATGGTCAGTTGGATTCGTCATGTGAGGATATAGATGGAGATGAAGATTTGTCAGCTCGCCAACCCTGGAACCCACGATCATAGAAATGTGACTAAGTATATAACCAGAAAGCGATAATAGATGGGAAGAAGAAAAGGGAAAAAGGGCTAAGTATCTCACATAACAACATCTATTGTTCATTTATTAATGCCAATCTTTTCAAACCCCTGGTGAGTTCTCACTAGTAAAAGCATAAATTGCAGATCACATAATTTTTTTGGGTGCAAGACGTATATGACAGAACAAGGGACATAAGTGTTGGATACTGCAAACCCGGGACCTGGTGGTCAGATAATTGGCTAAGTATTGAAAGGGATAACAGTCGGTCAGGCTCATGGTGTGAAGATATAGATAAAGATGAGCATCTTCCAATCTGCGAATCCATGAGGTAATGAGTGTTGAGGGACCTCTAGATGTAGTAACAGACTCGACATACAATCAACTTTCGATCACTACTGATACTAATGTCAAGTGTAAGAAGTCGTGATCCTAGGCTCCAGGTTGTTTCACCTTCATGCATGCACACTGGCGGTGACCCTGGGCTCTAGATAGCTTCCACTTCAGACATCTACACTGGTGGTGGCAATGGGAACAATGTTATTGACTGTAGTGCGACAATGCAGTGAACAAGAAGGGATGTCATTGTCAAAGAAGTTAGACTGTAGGATTGTCAGACCTACAAGGAACATCGACTTTAGTGTTACTTTGTCACGACAAATACAATGTTGCTTTGAGTCTAGAAATATTTGGACGTTGGGTGTCCTGTGCGATAATGACCTTGACATTAGGTACATGACAAACATCTATTATCTGACATTGCAATGTTAATGCAATTGCCATAGTGGACGATGACTCGATTGCATTGGCACAAGATATATTAATTGTGTGATTAATTAACATCCTCGAAGGACGTGGATCCCGAACAATGCCTAAAATTTTTCAAACATCCGTGTGTTCAAAAAATACAGTGTTCTATATTTTAAAAAATAAGAAATTGTATTGTTCGAGCATTTTTTTTTTTCAAATATCGGATCCACTGCAACAAAAAAAATGCATTTTCCTTATTCAAAGCAAGGGAAACTGTCAGCAGGAAGATTGATATTAGGTGGAAACAGCTCTGGAATACACCACTACATTAAGGTCTCTTCTAAAGAATGAAATAAAATGATTACATGAAGGTGGTAGTAAAAGGTGATTTTCAGAAACCAAATCATTACTTGGACACACCAAACTTCTTGCAGAAGGTGGTAGTATAAAGTAATCTTCAGAAAGTGTTGCAAAGTCCATAATCCAGAATTCATTCCCATTAACTTTTCCTAGTTACATGTCGATGTAGGCATTAGAAACTTTTGAGAGTGTCGTTCCCTGGTTATATACCCACCTTCAAGTAGGAGGAGAATATTCGTGCAAAGAGGGGAAAGATCATCAACCCAGATGCAATCATATGCATAGGAATGGTGAAAAAAAATGTGCAGTGGCGATAGAAAGTTGATTGTATGTGGAGTTTGTTACTACATCCAAAGGACGGTGAACAAATTTTGACAAAGAATATGAGTTTCTGTCAAGTTTGTTACCACACCCAAAAGTAGCTCAACAAACTTTGAAATAGAAACTTTTGTAATTTTAGGATGTTGATTCAACCACCCATACAGTTTCTCATACTCGCGACGATCCAAATTTATAATTTTCTTATGAGTATATTCGTGAATGGAGTAATATTTCACGTCATTTCCAAATATTCCAGACCATTGTGCAAGCCACAGTATGTGTGACTCCTCTGACGAAAGATAAATTCTTGTGTGGTCTGCAGAATTTGATACACTTGCCAAATCTGTGTTGTTGGAAGAAACTATATACTTCAATGAAGGAGCATTTTGCAGGTAACCTAAAAGTACCTTCCAACTCCCAGTAAGAAAACAAATAAGTTCAACACACAAATCTTCAGGCAAGCCTTTCAACCAACCAAAGCATCGAATACAGGGAGAACACCAATCACAAGATACTTAATTTTTTTTTTGTGTCTGAGTTTCTATTGGCTAATAGAGTTTTTTTTCACTCAAAACTGACGTCACATAAAAACATTCCATCGTCTTTCAATTGGGCCCGAATGGCATCTCTAAGTTGTCTCACATGTCCATGACCAAGAACATTACAACGAAGGCACCTTAAAGCCCAACTCTTCAATGATAGAGAGAAATGGGAATAAGTGTTTAAAATAAATGTTGGAGGATGATAGTATAATCTTCCGTAGATTTTGGTTTAATTAGTTTTAATGGAAGTTGCCCTCGATCTTTTCGCTTATTAATGCCAATATTTTTTAATATTTGTGTTGAATAGTCACTAATAACACGAGTTAACATTCCCATATGCAAGCAGATTCTCAAATATGACAACCAGTAATATATGCACAATATTAAAGAGGGACATGATGTCAAGACCTCCGTGGATGACATGTTTGTGGATGGCAGCATGGTAGTACAATATTTCACTGTTACTATTATGATGCCTTTAAAAAACTAGAATAACCAACATTTTTTGCAAATTCAAAATGGATGCAAAAAAATTATCAGATCCCATAATATTCTTCTGTTAATGCGTTTTAATGGGATATGTCCTCGATATTTCCACTTATTAAAGCCATTCTTTTCGAACTTGTCTGGTGGGTTGTCACTAGTAAAAGAATAATTAATGTGCATTGGGAAGGGCGGAAGGTGGCGGAGATGGAGGGGAGCGAAAAATGCTTTTAAAATTTTCTGAACTTGGGAGTGCGTGAACCCGCGAAACTTTGAAGACTCGAATAAGTATGGAAAGGAAGGTCAGACATATGGAGTCATCATAGGTAGAGTCAGGCTTGAGATTTCGAGGAGTCTGGGGTCGAATTGTAGAGCACAAAAATTTTGGGTGCAAGATGTATACCTCGAAGACGGGTTACCGGAGTTCAATAACACCTATCCACAAACCCGCGTTCATAAAATTGGCTAAGTATGAAAATGAACGACAGTCGATCGGACTCGTGATGTGAAGATATATATGGATATGATGATTTGTCAGTTCACCACATCGGGAACCTGCGAGCACAAAAACGTGACAAAGTATAGAACCAAAAACGCATAATAGAGGGTAAGAACAAAAGGGAAAAACAGACAAGTTTAGAAGAAATTAGCTAAGTATGCAAACGAACGGCAGTCGGTCGGACTCGTGATGTGAATATATAGATGGAGATGGCTATTTTTCAATTCGCCACCCCGGGAACCCGCGACCACAGAAACGTGACAAAGTATAGAACCAGAAACGCATAATAGAGGGGAAGAACAAAAGGGAAGATGGGCAAGATTAGAAGAGGAAAAAGAAAGGGAGAGAAGAACTTTATCGCTCACACAACAACACTTAGTCTCATAACTATGAAGCCATAGAAAGACATTAACTATGGGAAAAACATTGTCAGCTATGAAATATAGTTGGAGCTCGAAAAACTCAGGTTCAAATCAAAAGAGATGTTGTTTATATCCACTGCGAAATTTTGCATATTATTTTATCTTAATAGTATTTTTTGGGGAGCCAACTGTAAAACCATGTTCCAATTTGCGTTTTCCAAGTGGATATGTGTTTGTGAAGAAACAAGTACGAAGAGGCTTAATTGTAGCTGCAGAGCCTCAACTCTGCAAAGTTGAATCAAACAACAATAAGCAACATCCAGCGAATCAACAAGCATCAACTAGTCAACTAAGAATGTTGGTGAAGAACAATATTGTCCAAATTTACTGTAGACAAGATTGTATAAAAAAATCAGAGGAATATATTGTAACACAGCCTGGCAGGTAAACATGCAAGACTGTAAGGACCGTGCAAAGGCCTCACACTACAAACATTTAAGGAAGCTGCAGTTTTTCATGGTTGGCATTCTGCATCCGCAATTGGAACACATCCATAACACCCACTAACATATAAAAAAAGGAAATCGAATTTTCTCTTCGCATACGACCATGTTCCAAAACAAGATTTTGATGCAGGCATCTCCAGCATTTAAAATTTTCACTTGCAAACTAGAAATAGAAAACAACAAAGAACGAACACGAACATAAATCTAGAAACAAAACCCATTCATCAATGGGGAACGGAAACAACAACAACAACATCAATAGACAAACAAGAAACCAATCAACAAGCAACGAGAAAGAAGAAACCAATGAACCAGGAATGCTGCCAAAGAACAATATCGCCAATATTCATTGTAGACAACATTGTAGAAGAAAAAATAAAGGACGAAAATGTATTGCAACAGGCATGTCAAGTAATGCAAGAATGCAACCACAAAAATCGAGACCCACCGGTGAATGGATAAGGACAGAAGTGCATCACCTGGCCCACAAACTGAAACAACAGATCCAACTACATATACAGGACCCCAACCTTGCAAAGTTAAAGCAAACAAGAGAAAGAAGAAAATAACAACCCAGTGAAGAAGCACCAAAAGGCCCAACTGCAGCTGTAGGACCTCAACCCTACAAAGTTGAATCAAACAATAATAAACAACATCCAACAAACCAAGAAACAAGCATCAACCAGCTGACCAGGAATGTCGGTGAAGAACAATATTAGCCAAATTCATTGCACACAAGATTGTATCAAAAAAATTGGAGGAAATGTATTGTAACACATATGTTAACCAAAGATTTCAGGCTGTGAGACCTATTAGGTAAACATTCAAAGTTGTCAGGACCGTTCAAAGGCCTGCCATTGTGCAAACAATTAATAAAGGTGTAGTTTTCATAGTTGGTATTTTTCAATACTGGCAGCGATCAAATCCTCTTGTAGTCCATCTTTGTATGTGATTACTATGACCAAAGAAGCAAGACTGTAATGTTGTCTCCATCTCGTTCTTGACCGTCAATGTTTGACACAAAACCTACCTCCATCACAACCACAATGACGTATAGGAAAAGGAAATCGTATTTTATCCTCACATACAAAGATGTTCTGCAAGAGGATTTCGACCCAGGCATCCCTAGTAATCAAATTTCCCACATGCAAACTGCAAATAGAAAGCGAAGCTAAACATGACACCCAAACCTGCCCTTCAATGGGGAATGACAAAAGGCCAATTCCAATCGCAGTTGTAGAATCCCAAGTGTGCAAACTGCAACAAGACCAACATGCAAACAAGAACAACAACAACAGGCAAATAAGAAATCAGTGAACAAGCAAGAAGCAAGCATGGACCAGTGAACCAACAATGCCATTGAAGAACAATATTGCCCATATTCACTGCAGAGAACATTGCATATAAAAAAAAAACCAGAAGAAAATGTATTGTAATAGGCTTGTTAAGTACACATTTAAGGTTGTGAGGCCTGTTAGGTAAACATTTAAGTCTGTCAGGACTGCTCTGTAAACATTTAAGAAAGAATGCAGTGTGGCAAGTCTGTTACGTACGGAAAAAAATTTATTATATTATTTTATAACAATAAAAAAAAATTAGTAACAATAGTTCGAACAATAGAGGCTATGTAAAAAAAAAAATATTCAAAGGACAAACTAATATAAAGTCAACTAATAAAAAAATGACTCTCTATCTTCAAAACTGTGGATATCCAAACATTTCAAGAAAAAAATAAAAACTCAGAAAGACCTTATATGATCAAAAACTTTGGATATGCTAACATATCAAACATTGGGAATAGCAAAGCTGGAAATAAGACCTCCAATCTGTTATCCAATCAGATTATGACATATATGGTATTTTTTATTATATAAAAATCAATGTTTTTAGTTCCCTAGTTCCAACAGTAGATATTATGCAAATATTTGTAGTCAAAGGACAAACTAATATGAATTCAACGAATTATCGATCGCTATAGTCCCTCCATGCCTTCGACAGGGACTAATAATGATATCTCTCACATCAAGAATGCTCACTTAAATTGACAAATTAAAGTGATGGTTAGGTAGCATTTGGAGGGATTTTTGAATTTTTAACTTTTTAATTAAATATTTAAATCTGAAAATACCTATTAAAACCACATAAAAATAGTCACATCACTCTCTTCAACCAATAGAAAATTAAGACTTTCAATTTTCATAAAATAAAAATTATTTTTTTATTTTTAAAAATTTAAAATTAATAAAAATAAATAAAAATTAAAAACTTTAGAAAGTTGTATGCCATCACAAACAACTAATTGAAAATCAAAGAAATTTGACTCCTAAGCAATTAGGATAGTATAATAATATGATTAGGGTGACTTTTTTATTATGAGATTATGTATTACAATAGTATAATAATATGATTAGGGTGACTTTTTTATTATGAGATTATGTATCCTTCAGTAATTATAAAGATTTTAATAATGTAAAACTTTACTTTTAGTAATAGAAATAATATTATTTTGTGTTACAATATTTTAAGAGGTGTAATCTTTATATTGGGTGGTATAGTTTATCTTATTTTATTTATGCTTATTCATGCGCATGAAGTTAACTTCGGAATCAGGTACCATGGTTCTATTGATTTCATTAATTATAAAGATTTTGATAATATAAAACTTTACTTTTAGTAATAGAAATAATATTATTGTGTTACAATATTTTAAGAGGTGTAATCTTTATATTGGGTGGTATAGTTTATCTTATTTTTTAATGCTTATTCATGTGCATGAAGTTAACTTCGGAATCGGGTACCATGGTTCTATTGATTTCATTGTCAAGAGGTTGTGACTTTTCTTTCTAGTTTAAGAGAATGCATGTGGTTTTGTTTCTTGTTCGGGCTAAGTTTTGCATGTAATATTCTCTCCATTGTGACTAAATAGTGAGGAAATAAGGCAAATCATGTCAACTTGAATGAAAACAATAGAACTTTTATATCAAATAGTTTAAACTTTAAAGCATCCAAGTTATAAAAAATAGTTTGGAGTACTCAGGTTTTCTCTTTTTGCTATTTGCTAGGAAGTCCACGTGGCATGCACATTTTTTGTAGAGCCCCTATTACAATCACTAATTTTCTTTCTCTCTTTTCAAGTTGCAATCTAATATCTTCTTTAGACAGGATTTGACTATTTGTTTGTTAATGTTATCTTAGAAATTGATAGCCTTATTATTTTCATTTGGTAACTGCCCTTAGCTACATGATTGCAACAAGAAAAATAACGTGATATATCTATGCTCATATGCCTTTGGTGAGCAGGGTAAGGATGTTGAAGAGGGGTTTTGTTGTGATTCCTCCAAATGCTACTATCATTATGAGTTTGGAATTAGTTTCAACTTTCATTTAAAGTTGTTAAAGAAGTAACACAAGACAAGAAGATTATCAATAAAATCTTAAAGGAAGTCGACGGGTATGATAAACCAAGTGACAGGACAATAGTTCAGAGTATGTGCATATTTTAACAATCTTTCTCTTCAAAGTAAAGAAATTATGAAATCAAAGAGGCATGTCGAGTTATGGGGGTTTAAAGTGTTTGAGGATGTTTATTCTTATAATCTAAATGGGTTGAGATTTTTGGCATTTCATTAACCTGGTAGTTGTTAGAATGAAAATATGGGTATTGTGTTTGTCAAATGCCTAAATTGGCCAGAAGACATGTATTTTTTGCCATTATTTATGTCTGATTTATGGGATATAATTACACAACAATCAAGTATACTGAAAAATGTCAAAAGTATATTTTTCAAACTGGTTTATCGTAATTAAATTGGTTGCAGAACTAGTCAATGTTGGTCTTGATAAGGTCGTTGAAACCATGAAGATAGGGGAGGTTTACTTGATTGTAATAGCACCTTAATATGGTTTTGGAAATATTGAAACTTAGAGAGATCTGGTTGTAATTCCACCAAATTCAACTTTCATCTATGAGGTGGAAATGGTATCATTTAATAAGGTAAGAGAAAATACATACTATAAATTAGAAACTTGCAAGCAAGTAATAAGTACAAGATAATGTTTTTATACATATTATTAATTAGTAAGTTTGTATTGGAATTAATGACCTTAGTCATGCTAAGTAGTAATGAAATAAATGCGCAGGGTAGTGTTTTTTTCTTCGAAAAATGAGATCTGTTCTCATGGGTGAAAATGAAATACCACCCTTATAGAGTTTTAACTTCATGTGCATAATTAAAAGTGTAATTTGAGAGCATAACTTTGATAATAGAGTTTCTATATCACTGTGGACTTCTATATGATCAATAAGATCTTATTCAACATGCAAAAAGTAAAATCTAATGTTTAATTGGTATTATGATAGGAAAACAAATTGTGGGATATGAATACAACAAAGAAAATTGAGGCCTCTAAATAGAAGAAAGAGCAAGGCAGTTCTTTGTTTATGGTTGGAAAGTAGCAGCAAGCTGCAAAGAAATATGATAAGGTATTATAATAGTGACTAGTACCATGAGGAGCTTTAAGACATTAGACTTCATTTAATGAGTTCTTTTTATGTAAGGTATGTGTTATATATTGATTTTATGACTTGAGTGGCAACACACCCAAGGGTTGGATGTATCAATTGTTGGTGAAGTTTGTTCATCACTAGAAAAAAATTTAAGGACAAGAAATTGCTTGTGCATAGCTTATTATGGTTATCATAAGTCTAATTTGCACTGTTGTTGTTGGTTTCAAGCTTCAAAATATATAAGGCACGACAATTCCTTCAATGCTGAGGAGAAAAAACAATCAAAAGTTTGACTATAATGATAAATTTTTTTACCTTAAATAAACATAAAATTCAATATTAAGTAAATAGAATATTTTGAAAGAAAATTATAATATTAATTAACTCTCTCATTAAAATAGTGAGAGATAAGTATTTTATTAAAGTTCACTTACTAATTTCATCCATCTCTTTGATGGTATGAAAACACATTTAAGAAGATCAAATACAATAACTTTTGAACCACTAAACCAGTATGTTAGTCACTTGATCCCCTGACATTACTATTTACTATATCGATATCATGTTTCTTAGAACTACGTTTGGCCTCATAGAGACTATGCCCGGAACCAAGTCCTAGGTCAAGTCAATCTTCATGAACTTCACAAACTGTTTGAAATATATATCACGGACTTGAATCTTTTTCCCAACTTGATAAGCACTAATGAAAAATATCTCATGACTGGGATAAAATCTCATGTTGATAAGCCAAAGAATTAAATAAGAAGAATGCCCAAAATATCCACGCATTTGTCAAAATTTCTTACTTCGTTCAACTTGCCTCAACCATGGCCTGCCTAAAGGATGTCCACGCGGTAAGTGAAACAAGAAGACATAATTTCTTAAACAATTCTCTCATGATTGTGATAAAATCTCACATTGATGAGCTAAAGTCTTAAATAAGAAGATTGTCCAAAATATCCACACATTTTTGGAGATTTCTTACATATTGCACTGCGAGTTCGAAACTAGCCCATTAAAGTTAAAATTAAAAAATATAAATATTTCAACCAAGGTTTATGTGGCTTATGAATATAATTGAGAGAGTGAGGGCAACATTTGGGGCTGCCTCCAATTGCCACAAATGATTCCTTCTTTGGAAGTGACACGATGGTAAGATCACGCAATCTTCTCCAATGCTTGTTCTACGTGGCTTATGAATATCATTGAGAGAGTGAGGCCACCATTTGGGGATTCCTTCAATTTCCACAAATGATCCATTTTCTTGGCATTGCCATGATGCTCAGATCATGCAGGATTAACTGGTTTTATTTACCTTCTTTTGAATAACTAATGACTAGTTGGAGTTGGATCTGCTAGGTAAAGTGGTTGAACATCTGTCCAAAATGGTGAATAAACGAGACTTTTACGTTGCAAAATATCTGACAGGTTTGGATGACATGCTGAAACATTTTTAAGATACAATGCTCTTGCAGCAACGACAGAGCGAGAAACCTCACAGATTTTAGTTCGGATTTCTCTTATAGTGGAGATTTGAGCTTCCAACTCACAATGGGATTCGACGAAGCTACATAGCTCTCAGTCTTGCAGGAGCTTCAGATGCACTACCAGCTTTAGTTACCGCCAACCCTTCAGGTTCGACGTTTCTGTCTCTTAAACCCAAAACTCATTGGTTGAACTAGATTCCTCAGGTATAACATTCAAGCATGACATGCCTAAGAGGTCTGGTTCGTGGACCCCCCTATATTGTTTTTCTCTATAATGTCTCATATTTGATATTTTAGCATCCATATGCTTATGAAGTCTTCAAATGTGGAAGATCATGATGAGATATCTAATACCCACAACCTTGAGATGAATTTAGATATCTAGTACTCATTTATTTTTAGGGAAATGCATGTTGTTGTGATTTAGTGTAGGTAGCCAAATTTAGGAATATATGTTAGTGCATTTTTGAACAAATGATGCTGTGAACCACCAACTTCAACCCACAATCACAGATTTTTCAATACTATGTCAACAACTAACATTTGGGCAACTTATCTAGCCTCAGATCAACACGAACATGCATTCAAATTTCCTTTTCCTACAGTGTTGAATTGCGCTATGTCATATATAACTCTGCACGGAAACACCACTACGCAAATATCCCTCTGCGCAGAAACAACAATGAAAAATATCAACAAGATTTGTCGCAGACAACTTTGCACACAGAACTATGCAAACAATACCAACGGTTCATAGACAACTCTGATCTGTTGCAGACAAATCTACGTGTGGTACTCAACAAACAATATCAACGGTTCATAGACAACTCTGCACGAAATTCGACAAACAATACCGATGTGTCGTAGATTTTTAAGGGGTGATTCTGCAACATCAAATCGTGATTGTTTGTTCCTGCGAAAACAAATACTCAGAAAATATTTTTTAAACAGGGTTTTAGAACTTGGATGGAATTAATTGGACACAGTCTTTCTTGCAAATGCATACATTAAAATCTCCAAGCGACAAGATACTAAATGAACTCAAAGGCATTTACTAACAAATTAACACACACAAAACTAGAGATCTTATTTAAAACATATCATAATTACGCTAGTTCTTTAGGTCACTCAGACCTTAAACATACAACACACAAATCACTTACACAGTTCTCTGTTGCACCCCTATCTATCCAACCTTCATTTTCTCTCCTTCTAACCTCTTGTTAAAGTTTCTGCTATTATTAAGTTACTTTCAATTTACTAGATAACAATAGCATAGACATGATCACTAAGAGAAACAAAATCACAAGAGTACACAAGCATTTATCCTGGGAAACCCTCAAGGGGAAGAAAACCCAGCAAAACTTCCTTAATATAGATAGCCAATACAATGCCAAGATAATGAACCTGACAACAGAGAATATCCAACACTTAGCAACACGCCTCTCTCTCTTCCTTCTTCTGGCAACCGACAACTACAACTTTCTTCAAAACTTGTGCACTAGATGAGTGAGTTGAATGTGTGTTCAAATGAGGCGTCGACCTCTCTTATTTATACAATTTTGGCACGTGTGGAAGTGTCTCTTCACTAGCAGGTCTGACTTCTTCTTCTGGGTGGTTATAACCACCTTTAATATATTCTGGGGCCTCTTTAATATATTATGAGGACGACTTCTTATTTAGCCTGTTACAATTAGGGTTTGACCAATCTGCAAAAGGGGATTTGGTCAATTACAATGACCAACATGATCAATCCACAAAAGGGGATTGATCTAATCAATAATAAATATATTTTATCTTTATCCACAAAATGGGATAAGAATATTCTTTGCAGTTACACAATATTCTAACACCTCTCTCACACATACTTCCATTACATAAAAATGAGGGCTAGATCTCTTGGGAACTCTAACAAATGCCTAAAAATCCTCTAAGGATTTCTATCAATTCCCTAACTTAGTATTTTCATTCTAATACATACGAAAACACTCACACCTTTCAAACCATAAAATCTTTGATACCTTCTAAAGAAATCATTCTAACTATTACAAATAAGTGAAAATTTATGGAACCAACTCCCTTGGTAAATGTTTATTGACCCATGTGGTGAATTCTTGATTTTATTGTCAGATGCTCCTGCATCAGACTCCCGGGGAAGAAAATAACTATTCATAAGGTCTCCAAGGTTTGCGCCATACTTAGAAATTTTTGTTGTTGTCATCCATGTAGCATCCTCCACTGGTTGACCTTTCCATTTGACCAAGTACTGGAAATAATCTTTGCCTCTGGTTTTCTTTAGTACCTTCATACCCAATACTTCCTCAATCTCCTTTTGCACTGAACTAGGTAGTTCTTTTTTCCATCCTATGGTCTAATCTCCATCACTTACAGGTTCATCTATTGGAACATCCTCTGTCTCCTTGAAGGAATACAAATCTACAACATTAAAGATTGGAGAAATTCCAACACCATTTGGAAGTTCTATTTCATATGCATTAGGAGAAAAATTTCTTTAAATTTTACATGGTCCAATATTTTTAAGTTTTAACTTGTTATATGTCCCTAAATGAAATCTCTCTTTCCTCAAATATGCCATGACCAAGTCACCAACATCAAAATCCAATGGTCTTCTCTTCATGTCTGTTCTCCGCTTATACTTGTGGCTACTTTCTTGCAATTTATGTTTGATCATTTCCTACAACTCTTGCATGCTCACTACAAAATCCTCACCATCAACACTTCTTAATTCCTGTTTTCCCAAATTCCTCAACTCATACACTCCCCTAGGATGCATTCCATACAAAATATGGAATGGACTCATCCTCGTGTTTCTATTTGGTGAGTCATTATATGCAAATTCAACTTGAGCAAGCATCTAATCCCATTGCTTAGGGTTCTCATTCACAAGGCTTCTCAGAATATTTCCTAGACTTTTGTTTACCACCTTTGTTTGTCCATCAGTTTGTGGGTGATAGACTGAACTAAAACTAAGATTAGTATCAAGCTTCTTCCATAAGGTTCTCCAAAAGTGTTCCACAAATCTCATGTCTCTGTCTGAAACTATACTTTTGGGTAAACCGTGCAATCTTACCACCTCTCTAAAGAACATATTTGCAATATTTGTAGCATCACTGGGTTTTTTACAAGCAATAAAATGTGTCATATTAGAAAATCTATCAACCACAACATAAATTGAATCATTACCTCTTTGTGTTCTTGGAAATCCCAACAAAAAGTCCATACTCACTGCATCCCATGGCCTGCTTGGAATGGGTAGTGGTTGATACAATCCTGTATTCTGACTTTTCCCTTTAGCATGCTGACAATTTCTGTACTTTTCCACAAATTTCTTCACTTGATTATGCATACCAGGCCAAAAATAAAAAGAATTTACCTGAGAAAAAGTTTTATCCTGGCCAAAATGTCTTGACAGTCCTCCACTATGGTTCTCTTTAATTAAGTTCTCCCTCATTGAATACTTGGGTATGCACAACTTACTATTCTTGAATAACAATCCTTCCTGTAGCATGTAGTCCAACCCCTGACTTCTATTGCTGGCAACCGGATTTTCACAAGTTGCATAAGCATCTTTGAAATTTGCATCATCTCAATACATTTCCTTTAAACCATCAAATCCTAAAGTGTTGACTTGAAATTCTTGCAAAATTAAATTAATTATGCTCAATGCATCAACAACTTTATTTGCTTTACCACTTGTGTGTTTAATCACAAAGGTAAAATTCTGTA
>ML845563.1:83277-104071 GCA_009831015.1 Picea engelmannii | reverse complement strand
CATTTATCCTGGGAAACCCTCAAGGGGAAGAAAACCCAGCAAAACTTCCTTAATATAGATAGCCAATACAATGCCAAGATAATGAACCAGACAACAGAGAATATCCAACACTGATCAACATGCCTCTCTCTCTTCCTTCTTCTGGCAACCGGCAACTACAGTTTTCTTCAAAACTTGCGCACTAGATGAGTGAGCTGAATGTGTGTTCAAATGAGGCACCGACCTCTCTTATTTATACAATTCTGGCACGTGTGGAAGTGTCTCTTCACTGGCAGGTCTGACTTCTTCTTCTGGGTGGTTATAACCACCTTTAATATATTTTGGGGCCTCTTTAATATATTCTGGGGACGACTTCTTATTTACCCTATTATAATCAGGGTTTAACCAATCTGCAAAAGGGGATTTGGTCAATTACAATGACCAACATGATCAATCCACAAAAGGGGATTGATCTAATCAATAATAAATATATTTTATCTTTATCCACAAAAGGGGATAAGAATATTCTTTGCAGTTACACAATATTCTAACACCTCTCTCACACATAATTCCATTACATAAAAATGAGGGCTAGATCTCTTGGGAACTCTAACAAATGCCTAAAAATTCTCTAAGGATTTCTATCAATTCCCTAACTTAGTATTTTCATTCTAATACATACAAAAACACTCACACCTTTCAAACCATAAAATCTTTGATACCTTCTAAAGAAATCATTCTAACTATTACAAATAAATGAAAATTTATGGAACCAACTCCCTTGCTAAATGTTTATTGACCCATGTGGTGAATTCTTGATTTTATTGTCAGATGCTCCTGCATCAGACTCCCGGGGAAGAAAATAACTATTCATAAGGTCTCCAAGGTTTGCGCCATAGTTAGAAATTTTTGTTGTTGTCATCCATGTAGCATCCTCCACTGGTTGACCTTTCCATTTGACCAAGTACTGGAAATAATCTTTGCCTCTGGTTTTCTTTAGTACCTTCATACCCAATACTTCCTCAATCTCCTTTTGCACTGCACTAGGTAGTTCTTTTTTCCATCCTATGGTCTAATCTCCATCACTTACAAGTTCATCTATTGGAACATCCTCTGTCTCCTTGAAGGAATACAAATCTACAACATTAAAGATTGGAGAAATTCCAACACCACTTGGAAGTTCTATTTCATATGCATTAGGAGAAAAATTTCTTTAAATTTTACATGGTCCAATATTTTTGAGTTTTAACTTGTTATATGTCCGTACATGAAATCTATCTTTCCTCAAATATGCCATGACCAAGTCACCAACATCAAAATCCACTGGTCTTCTCTTCATGTCTGTTCTCCGCTTATACTTGTGGCTACTCTCTTGCAATTTATGTTTGATCATTTCCTGCAACTCTTGCATGCTCATTGCAAAATCCTCACCATCAACACTTCTTAATTCCTGTTTTCCCAAATTCCTCAACTCATACACTCCCCTAGGATGCATTCCATACAAAATATGGAATGGACTCATCCTTGTGTTTCTATTTGGTGAGTCATTATATGCAAATTCAACTTGAGCAAGCATCTAATCCCATTTCTTAGGGTTCTCATTCACAAGGCTTCTCAGAATATTTCCTAGACTTTTGTTTACCACCTTTGTTTGTCCATCAGTTTGTGGGTGATAGACTGAACTAAAACTAAGATTAGTATCAAGCTTCTTCCATAAGGTTCTCCAAAAGTGTTCCACAAATCTCATGTCTCTGTCTGAAACTATACTTTTGGGTAAACCGTGCAATCTTACCACCTCTCTAAAGAACATATTTGCAATATTTGTAGCATCACTGGGTTTTTTACAAGCAATAAAATGTGTCATATTAGAAAATCTATCAACCACAACATAAATTGAATCATTACCTCTTTGTGTTCTTGGAAATCCCAACAAAAAGTCCATACTCACTGCATCCCATGGCCTGCTTGGAATGGGTAGTGGTTGATACAATCCTGTATTCTGACTTTTCCCTTTAGCATGCTGACAATTTCTGTACTTTTCCACAAATTTCTTCACTTGATTATGCATACCAGGCCAAAAATAAAAAGAATTTACCTGAGAAAAAGTTTTATCCTGGCCAAAATGTCTTGACAGTCCTCCACTATGGTTCTCTTTAATTAAGTTCTCCCTCATTGAATACTTGGGTATGCACAACTTACTATTCTTGAATAACAATCCTTCCTGTAGCATGTAGTCCAACCCCTGACTTCTATTGCTGGCAACCGGATTTTCACAAGTTGCATAAGCATCTTTGAAATTTGCATCATCTCAATACATTTCCTTTAAACCATCAAATCCTAAAGTGTTGACTTGAAATTCTTGCAAAATTAAATTAATTATGCTCAATGCATCAACAACTTTATTTGCTTTACCACTTGTGTGTTTAATCACAAAGGTAAAATTCTGTAAAAATTCCACCCACTTAGCATATTTTTGATTCAGTTTTGATTGACTACTTATAAATTGTAATGCATGATTGTCAATGTACATGAAAAATTGTTTGGGCATGAGGTAATGTCTCCATTTCTTCAGTGCCTACACAATTGCATAAAACTCCTTATCATAAGATGAATATTTTTGTTTAGCCTCATTCAGTTTCTGACTAAAATATGCAATTGGTATTTTTTCTTGGCTCAATACAACTCTTATTGCAGTCCCACTCGCATCGGTCTCAACTTGGAAAGACTTATCAAATTCTGGCAAAGCTAACACAAGTTGTTCAATGATCTTTTTCTTCAAAATTTGAATGTTTCGGTTAACTGCCACTGTCCACTTGAATGGTTGTCTATTCTCTTTGATAGTCTCAATAGTTGGAGCACATTATTGACTGGTATTTCTGATAAATTTCATATAAAACGTGTTGACCCATGGAAACTTCTTACCTAAAACACACTTCTTGGAGTAGGCCAACTTACTATTGCTTAGACCTTTTCTGGATCCATCTTTAAAGCATCCTCAGATATCACAAATCCCAAATATATCAATTCATTCTTCATAAAACTGCATTTCTTCAAATTAATCAACAACTTGTTTTCCTGTAAGGCACTCAAAACCATATTGAGGTATCTCAAATGTTCTTCCTTTGTTTGGCTATATATCAAGATATCATCCAAATATACTATTACAAGTTTCCCGATAAATTCTTTCAAAACCTCATTCATTAATCTCATGAAAGTACTCAGAGCATTTGTGAGCCCAAAAGGCATCACTAACCATTCATACAGTCCACTATTTGTTTTGAAAGTTGTTTTCCATTCATCTCCTTCCCTGATCCTTATTTGATGATATCTACTCTTTAAATCAATCTTTGAAAAATACAATCTAACAAATCATCAATTCTAGGTAATGGAAATCTATGCCTTATTGTGATCTTATTGATTGCTCTTGAATCGGTACACATGCACCATCCTCCATCTTTCTTTGGGATGAGTATTGTTGGAACAACACATGAACTCAAACTCTCCTTTATCAATATTTTATCCAAGAGCTCTTGAACCTGCTTCTTTATCTCTTCATTCTCTTGAGGTGTCATTATATATGCTTCTTTATTAGGTAAACTTGCTCCTAGAATTAAGTCAATATGATGGTTAATACTCCTTATAAGGGGTAATGCATTTGGCAAATAATCAACTATAATATCAACAAATTCATTCAACATAGCTTTAACTTTTGCAGACAAATCATCCAAATTTGTACTTGTAAGTATTACCTTGGGTTTTCCAATCAAAGCAAAATGTACCTCCTCTTTCTTGACTTCTTGCAGCAGTTCATTTCCACTCATCAACAACACACTAGGACCAACTTCTTCTTTGGCTCCATCATCCTGCAAAGGCAACAATACATGCTTGCGTCCATCTTTTTCCAGAGAATAAGTGTTCCTCCTACCATCATGAATAGATTTTATGTCATACTACAATGGCTTTCCAAACAAAACATGGCAGATATCCATAAGCATTATGTCACACAATACCTCATCCTTGTAGCTACCAATTTGAATTTCCACCTTACACAACTCATTCATCAAAACTTGATGTCCTTTCTACAACTAGGACACTTTGTAGGGAGTCGGATGCACTGTCCTTTTCATTCCCAACTTTTCTACCATTTCAATGAAAACCAAATTATCCGTGTTACAACTATCAATAACAACTTTGCAACAGTTACCTTCTAACTTGCATACAGTCCTAAATAGACTTTTCCTCTGAGTTGGTTCTTTAGCTTCCTTCTCTAATTTGATAAAAAAAACAATGATTCCCCTACCTCAGGAACTTCTTGTGTGACTACATTCACATTCTCTTCTTTAGCTTCTACTATATTTTCATTTCTCTGACCTATTGATTTATTTTATGGACAGTCCCATGACATATAGCCTATCTTTCCACATGTATACCAACTAATTTATCTGCCTCCTCTACCTTTTCCTCTGGAGAAAAATATTATGCCTATTGATTCTCCTCCTCTTGATGATTGATTACTTGAGTTTGAGCTTCCTCCTTCATCTCTTGGAGTTTGAAATCTCCTTCAGTTACTGGATAGTCCTTTGCCTCTTGTTGGACCTTTTCCTGTGTTCTTCTGGCTCTATTTCTTGGCCAGGTTCTTCTTTGCCTTCAAAGCTTCTTGATAGGCATCCTCAACTATCTTCAAGAACAAAATGCTAATTTCATCTTGTATATCATACCTCAAGCCATTAATATACCTGGAAACCTTTTCAACATCTTCTTCAATATGACTAGCTCTAATTGTCAATCTGTAAAATGCTTATGTATATTCTTTCACAGTCATAGCCTTATGTCTAAGATTATGTAATTGTCTGAACAAATTCAGTTGGTAAGCCTTAGGAATGAACTTACTTTTGAACTTAGCAATCATCCTATCCCAATTCTTAATCTTGGCTTTACCTTTTTGGTTCATGTCAACTTGTAGTTCATCCCACCATAGAGTTGCATGACCTTTTATCCTTGTCACTGCATACTTTACCTTCTTTCCTTCCTTCATATACACATTCACAATCAAAGTATTTGTCTAGGGCATTAATCCAGTCAATCAATTCTTCAACATTCAGGTTACCTTCATACATAGGTACCTCTACCTTTGGTCTGACACCGACCTTTGTGACCACCCTTATCAATCTCTCTTCTATTGTTTCTTATTCTTCCTCTTCCTCAAAGGTTGTTGTTTCTTCACTTTCACTAATATTTTCTCCATACCTTCCATCTTTGCTCAGAGTTTCCTCACCTCCTGTTGCAATTCCACATTTGCAACTGGTATGCCTCGACCCCTTCTCTTAGGCAACGTCTTCTCTTTTTCACAGGTGCACTTACTATGTAAGATCTGATACCAAAAATGATGGCGTGAACTGCCAAATTCAACCCATGATCACAGAGTTTTCAATACTTTGTCAACAACTAACATTCACATTGTTTATCTAGCCTCGGATCAATACGAGAAAGCACTCAAATTTATGTTTCCTACAACATTGAATTGCGCTCTATCATAGATAAATCTACGTGGAAACACCACTATGCGGATATACTTTTGCGCGAAAGAATCAATGAACAATACCGACAAGATTTGTTGCAGACAACTCTACACACAGAACTCAACAAATAATACCAACGGTTCGTAGACATCTCTGATTTGTTGCAGACAACTCTGCGCACAATACTCAACAAATAATACCAACGGTTAGCAAACAACTCTACACGAAATTCAACTAACAATATCAATGTGCCACAGATCTTTAGGGGTGATTCCACTGTGCCAAATCGTGACTGTCTATTCCTGCAAAGACAAATACTCAGGAAATATTTTTTAAACAGGGTTTTAGAACTTGGTTGGAATTAACTACACGAGGTCTTTCCTACAAATGCATACATTCAAATCTCCAAGAGACAAGATACTAAATGAACTCAAAGACATATAACAACAAATTAACACACGCAGAATTGAAGATCTCATTTAAAACATGTTAGAATTACACTGGTTCTTTCGATCACTCGGACCTTAAACATACAACACAAAATCACTTTACAAAGTTCTATGTCACACCCTATCTATCCAACCTTTGTCTACTCTCCTTCTAACCTCTATCTAACCTCTCTCACACAATTCCTCGACCTCAAGGATGTGCACTCTGGACTCTACCTAGGCTTTTCTTAAAAATGTCTAGGTTACTGAAGTCTGTCTTTTATTTATTAGGATGGAAAAACTGTTGTTTTGAAACCATGTATTTATGTTTAATGTATATTTTCAAAGCTTTTCTTATATATATGAAAACATATTTTTTGTTTCAAATTTGAGGAAATTTAAAAATATATATAAACTATCATTCTTCATTGAAAAGAACTTGAAACATATCTCCTATACTATCAACTTTCAGCTTTAAGGTTTTAGTAAGGGACCATACAATAGACTAAAGTTTGAAACTAGCTTGCAAACCCTCATAAAATAATCATTGAAAAGACTCAAAAGTATGGTTTCTTTTGAACACAGTTCAAAGAAACCATGAAAAATGCAAAAGACAACCATTGCATGATCTTTTCTGACCAATATAAAGATATATAGCTCAAACGAGGAACTTGAAATCATAGGTGGTTGTAAGAAAGAGATGAGATGAACCAATCAATCATTCGATTTTTTTTTTCTCTTTAAAATAATAAATAAAATAAACATTGAAACTAATATTATGTGCCATGTTTTTGTAACGCTTACTGAGTGTTTTTTCATTCCTTCAAAATAGTTACACATTAAGATTATTTTCCAAAATAGTTACATATTAAAATTATTTTCCATTTAATGTAATATGTATTTAAGAGTAAATAATGTCTACCTTCATAGCAGATCCAAGATGTTCAACTTTCCAACGATGTATCTCCATCCCATGACCCATGAATGATCCAACAAACGACCCAACGATATATCTCCAGCCCACGAACACAAACAATGTATCTCCACAATCACAAACAATGTATCTTCAACTACTCAGTGATGTATATGAAGCCTCATATGACAATGGAGAAAGGTGGTAGAGTGTTGACCACTACATACATCAATGCATGGCCATCCTCATTCAATAAACTCATTGTCATCGTCACAAATGGCTTTAAGCAACTTATGTTATCTAAGATATGGAAATTAACGAACATTGGAATGAAGTGAGGTATTTAATATTTTCTATTTATTTTGTGTTTCAGAAGATGGTAAGAAATAAACCATACATATAAATACATATATAAATATAATAATATTATATAAAAAATACCATTAGCTTTAAAAAATTTAAAACTTCTATTATATATACTTTTAATTATTTTAATTAAAATATCTTAAAAATAGAAAAGATAGTTATTACAACCTTAAATTCATCAAAATTAAAAATTAAATGATAAAAATACTATAATTTTTCCATAATTCTATTTAAAATTATTCAAAATATATATTTCTTTTGTGAATTTATTATATTTATTTTAAATTAATCCAAATATATTTTTTTTATAAACTAAATTATATTTAATTATATCTTTCAAAATTAAAAAATAAATAGTTAACTAAATATATTTATATATTCATTTTATTACAATACTTAAAATATTGATTAAAAAATTTCACTATAACTTAGTTTACAAAGGTTATAAAATTTATCATGAATGTTAATAACAACTTTACTATCTCCAACCTTACTTTCTAAAAGGAAATCTTAAAAAAAGACTCGAACATGCTCATCATATCCAACTTTTAATTCTATATAATTATTTATTTTATTTAACAATACATTTTACTATTTAAACAATATAAATTTATTTTAATTTTATGTTGACCATCTTCTTTGATATTTTTTTGTTATCATAAATTTTTAAATTAAAAATTAAAAATTATAATTATTAATATTTTATCAAATTTATTTCAATAATTAAAATTAATATTATTTCTATATAAAAATTAATAAACACTAACAATATAAATAAAGAAAACAAAATATATAAAAAAATTCCGGGGAAGATAAGGAGCAACCCTTCCTTCCATTCAACATATTCTTCTCTTCCTCCCTGACCAGTATGGGAAAGGCTGTATTCAATAAAATGTAAGCATTAAATAAAATTTATGTAAGGTCGTATGAATAAAATGTGAGCGAGTAGCCAATTCAATGTGAGCATCTCAGCATTTGTAAATGAATTTATTATCAATATAAATTCGAGAAAAATTTTCTTTCTGGAAAAAAAAATGTATGCACCCATGCGTGGAATTTGACAAGTATACAAAACAATGGCACGTAAAAAATAGATTTAATGTCCAACAACCCCTCATAAATTCAATACACATTAAACAAAGGAGATCTGTGCATGATAGAGGATCCTGTACCACAGCAGCTGGCCATTGGCCAAGGATATATTACAATATTTAAAATTTAAAATAATAATAATAATTTAATTAATTTTTTTTTACAATTTCACATCTAGGTAGAGATAAATTGTTACTTCATAGTTTTAAATCAATCAGAAAATAATGGTAATATTTAAATTTTTTAAAAATAATAATAATTTAATTAATTTTTTTTTGACAATTTCACATCCAGGCAGAGATAAATTGTCACTTCATAGTTTTAAACCAATCAAAAAATAAAATTAATAAATATTAAATATTAAGAAATAAATTTTATTTTAAAAATAATAATAATAATTTAATTAATTTTTTTTGACAATTTCAGATCCAGGCAGAAATAAATTGTTACTTCATAATTTTAAACCAATCAGAAAATAAAATTAATGAATATTAAATATTAAGAAATAAATTTTATTTTTCAAGATATTGAATTTAATACATTAATATTTTAAAACTTTTGAAAACATTATAATTTTTTTTTAATATAATTACAAATTCAATATAGTTTGACTGAAAATTGATTGTTATATTCGCTACTTTGACAGGGACTAATAAACCACAATTGAACAAGGAAAAGCAATAGAAGGGGAACCAGATAAACATAGATGAACCTATAAACGACACAAGAATGATAAAATAAAAAAAAATAAAAAAATCCATAATAATTATTTAAGTCTAAAAAAACTAATGAATTTATTAATTAAATATCTCAGTAACCACATACAATGCATTTCAAGTGTTGTTGGCCTCTACATCTGCACAACCATAATATGTTCACGCTTAGCCACCTAGGCCTTTGGCTTTACAAATTAACATTGTATAAAATGCGATGACTCGCAAACTACAATGTAAATTCTAGTAAACACTTGTTACTGAAATTGAATTATATCAATTTTCCATCTAAACAAAAGTGTATAGATGGAATTGTTAAACTAAACACCAGGTGGATATAATGACCATAAGGCAATAGTAGCATCTTCAGATGATGATGCTATTAATTTGCAGTCCTTAGAAAATGAAACACTAGTAACCTGCATTCCCCACCATGTAAAATGAGTAAGATCTACAGTACCTAAAAGAAAACATAACTTCAAAGGATTATAAACATCCCAACATGATTGCATGAGTAATCTTTTCTCTATATAAGAAGAAAACCAAGAACAACAAATGATCAACAACATGACATATCATTACTATTCCTGCCGTCGGCAGGAATACTGTATTGAGTACATGGTTGATGCATTAGTTAAACGTTTGACTATAAATTAGTCCTAGCTTTTAGAATGCACCCAATAAAGACACCTAATTTTAGAAAGAACAACAAGGTATAGCCATGGAGAACAAGTCCAAATATGTTATGCTTCCCAAGAAAGGAATAAACTCGAAAACAGATTTTAASATATAGACCAAGGAAAAATGACCATATGGGTGGCGATTTGCTCACAGAGAACAAGTCCAAATATGTTATGATTCCCAACTCAAAAACAGATTTATGGTCCACTGCAAATCCTAATTGAAAAATTCTTCATTCAAAGCCAAGAACTTCTTTATGAATTTTGCAACATGTAACTAATACAATTGCTTTAGTTTATAAATGGTGTACAGCAATTTATATCAGTTTTCTCATACATGTCCTTTTCACACATCTACAGGGACAGCAACAGGATAGCAAATGATCTTTCAAAAGCTGGAATAAGGATGGAACTAGGTACCTGGTGGATCACAGAACACTAGGAGGGGAATACTTCTGAATATGCTAATGAACCTTGGATTTAAATATATTTTCTGTTTTTCTTACAGTTTCTAGAATAAATCTAGGTACATTTACTGAGGAGATGGAGAGTACTTTATATTTTGGTTTTTTTTGAGCTGATGAAAGGAAACTATCCTTTGAACTGATGAAAGAAAACTTTTGATTTTTTTTTTGTGACAGTATACAGAACATGTTGGAAAAGAATATGAGATATATAGAAATCTCACAGGCTGTAAGAGCCTTCTTGAATGCTTCAAGCATATGATGTATTGTAATTCTGTTCTTATAAATAAAATTACAGATTTTTTTCTTTATTTTTCTTCCTCAAGTTGAATTTCTACTAGTTTTACAACTGATTGAGAGAAACCTCTTGGAAAATAATTTTAATCCCTGTATGCAGCCATTTGTGCATCTTAGCAATAGTTTATCAAGCAGCTGAAATCATTTTAAAAAGTACTACTTTTCCATTTTTAACCTTTTTTAACAGTGTTAGAAAATGTTAAACCTACTTTCCAGCCTAGGAATCACAGTATATGAACTCTAATAAAAGAATTAAAGTCAATATTACAGAAACTAATACTTTTAACCTTTATCTCTAAACTGGATTGTGAAAGATTCTCAAGAAAAAAAAAATCTTCTAAATCGACGTTTGAAAATTGGCTTTAAAAGTTAAGGATGCTTGTAACAAAACCAGTCACGCTTGCTAAAAAAAGAGTGTTCAAAAAGAAGTTATAGGTAATATAGCCTTCTATATTACCAATATTAAACATTCATTAACAATGTTGCAATATTGTTTTGGAGGATATATCTCTGAGGGTCCGGAAAGGAAACATCGGGAAAAATATCAAAAAATATTAGCAAACATAAACTTGAGGTTGAAAAACTCTGGAAAAATTGGCAACCTGAAAAACTCAGAAAAAATCGAAAATATTAGGAGAAATCAGAGATATTTGCAACATTGGGACTCATAAAGAAGCTATAAGTTATTAAGTAATATAGCTTTTATATCACTAATATCAAACAGCCATTAACAATGTTGCAAATATTGTTTTGAGGGATATATATCCGAGGATCTGGAATGCAAATATCAGCAAAAATATTGAACAATATCAGAAAATATTAGCAAACATAAACTTGGAGCTGAAAAACTCCGGAAAAATTGGCAACTTGAAAAACTAAAAAAATGGAAATATCAAAGGAAATCGGAGATATTTGCAATTGGGACTCATTAATATATAAAACATAATAAAATATGGTGTGTTCGCAAGAAAAACCATTGTTTGTTAGTGCAAAAAAATAAAAAATAAATACAGAGAGCCAATAAAGAAGATAATGCACATTTTCGAGACATCAACTAGAGATTCAATAATAACTCCAGAAATTATTGGACATACACTGCTATTTCATAATTGTAGGAAAAACATTGTTGGCAGCAGAGAAGCGAGGGGCTCTTACAACCCAGGGTAGAAGAAATTTCGACTCTTAGTGTAATGCTAATAAAATAAAATACAATAAAAATTGCCATCCCACATCTAATGTAAAAATAAATAAAAAATAGGCAACTTTTTATTAATTATCATAACATAAAAAATTAACTAAATAAAGAAACTAACAAAGATCCATCTTAGCCTCAGATCTTTTAAGCGGCAATAGGTTTGCACCTAGCTATTTTTAACCCTCTTGATGTGGAATGAACCAAACAGTTCATTAACTGAGTCATCACATAAAAAAGGGACAAGAGCCCGTAATATAATTTCCAAAGGGACTGAAAATAATATTCAACAAGAATGAATGGTACAATGATGATTGGAAGGTAGTCAAGAAGACTCCTTATATAGTGCCAAAGAGACCTGGTCATGGTCATGTTAAACGAACGCAGCCATTAGGTCATAATCACTATTATAACTAATAATTTTATTTATGTTCATTGCACAGTGCTTAATAGATTTGGGGTTAAGATGGATTTAATATGGTGCTTCATATAATAGGCAAATTTGCTATGACTCAAAAATTAGGTCAACATGAATAGAAAATTATCACAGATTTCACTTTTTCCACAAGTTGAGAAATGTATATAAGATGGAACAAGTGGATCTATCAGATAACCTGATAGACCAAGTGACCTCAAAATCTTCCACTTGATGATATTCCCAATTAGACTGGGAGGTTTTCAAATCATTGACTTAGACATGTCGAATTGATAACTAGTGAGATGACTAGTTATAGTGGGTTGTTGCTGTATTATATTTTCAGTGTAATACTGCAGTAATGAAGAATAAGAATAGGAAAATAATGAACCCAGTATATATGATTTTCTGTCTAGAATGCAACCTTTGTGATACAAACGAAAGTCAAATTTATCAACAACATGCAACCTGTAATAAACAAGCAAATCATTCTCTATGCACCCTTGTAGAGAACATAATACATAAATTGCATGTTTGCATGGCAAATCTATCGAATTAAGGCACTGCTGATGGTTCATAACACATGATGCCTAAGGATAAGTTGTGGAATGTGGATGGAGATGACACAGATCAATGTTAGTATTTCTACTAAATATTCTCTGACTGCAAGCCAAATGAGTTTTGAATATGTAAAGATGAGGTCAATTTCTTCAGGAAATATAATTTCAACGATTTTAATGCAAAGAAAAAGTGTCAGTGTGTGAATCAATATCCAATAATATAGAAACATATCAGAACCCCAAAGAATGAAATGCTTCTTACTGAAATATTGGAAACACGTAAACTGAACTGAATTACAACTTAAAAACATTGCCCCTTGAAAGATGTGATTATGATCACATATGAAGCACAACAATGAAAACACACACCACACAAGGAGTCACTCTGGCCTACCAACAAATATGGTCATGGAAGGTACAAACTAATTCCTGCAAAACACTAACCTCAGCTCCAAGATATAATTCTGCAATTTTAGAATCTAGCCATTTAGATTTACAACCCATGGCCCATAAACACGTAAAGATACTCGAGGATAGCATTAGATACAGTCAACCTGCATTACTACTGAAAAAAAGATTTTTTAACTGTTGGAAACGTAATCCATTAGGGTTACTAACGTGAAGGAATATGAACCATCACAAGCTGTTATCAGTCATTAGGAGTCCAAGCAACCTCTTGGAAGATGAATCCAAAGGTCAAGCAATTGTATTTATTCATGTATCATATCAATGAATAACAGTATCTCATGCTTATCTATTTTTGCATAATCCAACAGTGGTATCAGAGCGCCTTAGTTCTTAGGCCTAATTATGCTATGGTAGCTTTTCCATAGCTGAGTATCTATTCCCATGAGCGTTTCATTTTTGCGTGCAGTTTGTGCCTCTGCCTGCTAATTTGCAAGTCTGCCACGGGTGTTGTCATCTCTGATTATCCATGCACCTCTCTATGTTACCTTGCTATTCATGTCTCATCCCATGTCTCTGCGTTACTCTATGGTGCATAACTTTTAGGGTTTCCTCTCCTCTCACACATCCAAATAGGCAAGATATCCACTATTTGTTGGCATTTCAGTCAGACGACCAGAAATTTCACAAAGGGATTCTACCCAGCGAGATGTCCATTCTTTGACATACTATCCCATATCACAGAAGTACTCTCCTAAAGTGATACCCATATAAATCGATGCCTCTTTGGCTCTCACTGGCACGTTAGACATGTTTGCCACAAGAGTTGTGTGTTTCATCTTAGATTGTTCTCGTCCATCAGAGATTGGAAGAAGGATTCATAAGCCCATTGGTTACCCAATCTCCGGTGTAACATATTAACCATTGGCGTTACTCTAGCTTGGGGTGCAGGTTCGATTCGTGGGCTTCTCCCACACGAAGGCCACTACAGCTCTGGTAGAATTGGTTAATCTGATGTGAAGCGTAGCTAAAGCTTGGTGAATGTTGTTGTGAAGAAAGGCAGCGTATGATTCAATGTTTTGAGAACTGTCGTTTATGAAGGGAACATTCTCTTGAACGCAGGCCATGCTGTAGAGAGTCGGTGGGTTTATCAAGATTCAGAACTGGAGCAATTTGATCTACACTCGTGTGCATCTGTTGCTGCTTGTTTTTGCTAATGTTATTTTACTACACCTTAACATCTCGAGCCAGGAACTCTCCTTGTCCAATTACAGAATAGCGAATCCGTAGACAGTGTACTTGTGGCCCTAATAAAAAGTCTGTTGCTGGTTCCAGCCAATATTTTGCCCACGGTATATGGCCCTGGTAAAGATCGTGTCCATCTTCTTATTAGGGTTTCAGGCAGAGATGTTGAAATGCATGGTCACGTTTTGATATCAGCTTATGACAACAGTCTGATTCTCTACAGTAAGTGATGTGTGAGGCCAATTCTGACCGCTGAAAGTTGCATACAAATATTGGAAACTAATCTACAAGTTAAGGGATTTTCATCGGAATATTTGTTTGCTAATTTTAACAGTTAGAATTCGCTGTTGTAGAAAACGTTTGTTACAGCCATATAGGGTTGTCATAAAATTGCTGATAACACTTGGTTTACAGCCCTTTCAACTGTCAAAATTGTTGTTTGAATATTGAAATGTTATCTACTAATCAAGGGTTTTTGTTTCAAGATATTACTTGCTGATTTTGACCGGATTTATTGCAGCTGTTATCATTTCCTTCTTGCTGATATAAATTATAGTCTGCTGCAATTTTTGGGACAGCAAGGTTTCTTGTTGTTTCCCCTAGTGTTTGGGGGTTTATTTTCATGATCTTGGGTCTTGAGATAGTGGTTCTAACGTTTTTTTTGCAGGTTATTGATCAGACTTTTTCTTCCCTTCACCAAAGTAATCATTCTTCAAATCCTAAGCACTCTCATACCGTGACCTATAGGGGCTTTCCTTTCATCACTTGCTTTTCCCCCTCATTCCCCCTAGGGTCATCCAAGACTCCTCCCTTGTGGTGAATTTCTTCATCACTAAAAGAGGGGAGCGTTTATCTAAGGTGACAGTGGGTAGATGCTCCTGAGTTGTCACACATTTGTGGGTTGAGGTTGACTTTGCTCAACCTACACCTCATGCGATAACAGGTCTTAAGGAGCCTGATGAATCCATGGTAGTGATCCATGGAAGGTGAGGTAGTGTAGCACCTAATGGTAGTGATCCATGAGACTGTACCCTATTGTGGAAACAAATACGCAGATCTACTATGTAATGGAGAAGACAGAAACAAGGGACTTTGTCATTGCAACAACCCACAAGGCGGAATTTGTTGGAAAACAGTTTCTTGGTCTAATCGAGTGATCGTGCATACCCTAAGTGAAACAAGTCATTAATTCCATCCAGTTCTCTTCTCATTTTCCAGTGTTCAAGTGCATATTTATTTTTCTCATATGATGGCCATCTCAAGTTACTTGCAAGTCCATAAAGCTATTCGTAACAGTGTAAGGAAAACCCACGTACACACATAAAGAATAAAAGGAGAACGAGCATGCTCAGCCTGTGTACGGAACATAAAAGGAAAGATCGCACCAGATTTGGGCATACAAATTGGTATGCTTTTCTTTTTTTTTATGTAGAGGATGGTATGATGTTTATGCAAAGGAAGGCAGCCCATGTTAGTTTCTATAGCTCAGAAGGTGTCTCAGCATAGGCCTAAGTATCCTAGGCATGTTGATGGACACATTAAACATACCCAGATCAGCTTGTAATATCCCTAATTCCGCAGATCGGAATATATTCCTCAACTGCCGACTACTTGTTAAGGTTTAAGCTATTATTAGGTTTCTTTTAATTTACTAGATAACCATAGCATAGATAGGATCACTGAGAGAAACACAATCACAAGATACACAACATTTATCTTGGGAAACCCTCATGGGGGAGAAAACCCAGCAAAAACTTCCTTAATATAGATAGCCACTACAATGTCAAGACAATAAACCAAACACTAGAGAATATCCTCTACTGAGCAATGCGCCTCTCTCTTCCTTCTTCTCCCAACCGCAGCTACCAGACTTGCGCATTGAGTGAGCGAATGAGTGAGTGATCAAATGAGGTGTTGGCTTCCTTTATTTATACAAACTAGCAGGGGCTGGAAAGGTGTCTCTTCACTGGGCAGGGCCGACTTGTCTTCTTAGTGGTTAAAACCACTTTAATTAGCCTGGGGGACGACTTCTCAATTTGCATAATATATTTAGGGTTTGACCAATCCACAAAAGGGGATTTGGTCAATGACAATGCCCGACATGATCAATCCACAAAAGGGGATTGTTCTAATGAATAATAACTCAATAATAAATAGAATACTCTTTGCAGTTACAATATTTCAACACTCCCCCTTAACAAGAAGGGTATTGTACAACATCGTCAGGAGAGAGAGAGGACAACAACATCAATAGCATCTAGAGCATTGACTGGCATATCTATAAATCATTGGAAGTTTTTCTCATCATCAATATCATCATCCACAGCAGGGAGATGGAATGGCATCATCATCTGCATCAACATGGATTAGTATAACACTAATACATCATCATCATCAATAACAGCACAAGGTTGATACAACATCAACAAAAACAACATCACGGCACGAAGGTTGGAGCATCATCAACAACAACAACATCACAACACGAAGGATGGAGCATCATCAACATCAATGCTAGGCTGGAAATCTTCAGCACGAAGCTGGCGTCTCAACAACATCAACACGAGGTTGGAAATCTTCAGCACGAGGCTGGCATCTCAACAACATCAGCACAAAGCTGGAAATCTTTAGCACTAGGCTAGCACCACAACAACATCAGCAAGAAGCTGGAAATCTTCAGCACTAGGTTGGCATCACAACAACATCAACACGAAGCTGGAAATCTTTAGCACCAGGCTGGCATCACAACACTACTCCCCCTTTAGAGGGAGGTCCTTTTGGACTACACCAAGCTTATCTCGAAAGTGCTCAAACTTTACACGAGATAGAGGCTTGGTCAACACATCTGCAACCTGTTCATCCGTGCTAACATACTGGAGTTTTATGGCTTCTCTCTGCACCATATCACGAATGTAATGATATCGGATCTCTATGTGTTTTGACTTGTCATGGAACACAAGGTTCTCTATCATCTTTATGCAACTCTGGTTATCACATAGGATCACGGTTGCTTCCATCTCCAGATCGAATAGACCTGTCAACAACTTCTGAAGCCATATGGCTTCACAACTAGCAGAACATGCAGCAATATATTTTGCTTCTATCATGTTGAGAGCAATGCTTGATTGCTTCCTACTCTGCCATGAGATCATGGCTGACCCTAGACTGAAACAACATCCTGAAGTGCTCTTCCTGTCAGAGACACTTCCAGCCCAATCTGAATTGGTATAACCACACAGTCTGAAGTCATGATCTCCATTATCACTGAGACCACAATCTAATTTACCCTTAAGGTACCTCATCACATGTTTTGCAGCAACCAGGTGAACACGTCTGGGCTCTACCAGAAATTGACTCAAGGTGTTCACAGCAAAACATATATCTGGCCTAGTGTTCATCAGATACATCAATGATCCAATGATCTATCTGTACAGTGTAGCATCAATCAATTCTGACGAAGTGTCAACCAGGAGCTTCAACTTTGTTTCCATGGGTGTATTCATGGATTTGCACTCCAACATATCAAATCTCTTCAGTATCTCAACTGCATACTTCCCTTGGTTAAGGAAGATCTTCTCTGGGCTCTGCCAGACCTCAAGACCTAGGAAATAGTGGATTAGGCCAAGGTCTTTCATCTCAAATTCTGCAACGAGCTTCTTCTTACAATCAGTGATGAGCTTTTCTTCTCCAGTTAAGAATAAGTCATCCACATACAACAACAATATAACAGGCTCATCATTCATAACCTTGAAATAAAGGTTAGAATCAACTTTATTCTTGGTAAAGCCCAAGCTCATCAGGAAACTATCAATCCTTCCATACCAAGCTCTAGGAGCTTGCTTCAATCCGTACAAAGCCTTCTTCAACTTGTAGACATGAGTCTTCATGTCTTCAACTTCAAACCCTTGAGGTTGTTCTATATACACTTCTTCTTCAATGACACCTTTCAAGAAAGTTTTTTTCACGTCCATCTGGTGTAACTTCCACTTCATCTTAGCTGCAAGAGCTATGATGGTTCTGATTGAAGTGTATTTGGCTACAGGAGAAAATGTCTCTTCATAGTCAATGCCTTCCTTTTGAGAAAAGCCACGAGCAACAAACCTTAATTTATATTTCTCAATACTTCCATCAGCAGCATGTTTTATTTTGAAAAGCCATTTGGAAGATACCACATCGTTGCTCTTTGGTCTGGGAACTATTTCCCATACATCATTCTTTATAATGGATTGGTATTCTTCTGTCAAGGCATCTGCCCATTCTTTCTTCTGAATAGATTCTTCAAAGCAAGTAGGCTCCTTCTCTAAGAGATCACACATCAAAGCCATATAACTGGAGAATGGCTTGGGTTTCTTGACTTGTCTCATGGTTCCTTCAGGGGCACCATACTTTTCTCCATCTTGAATAAGTTCCCTTGCCTAGACTAGCTTTCTCTTGTGGGAGAACGTCATCTGGGGAGGTTCTTAGGATTCTATTATGTCATGATCTTCTAGAATCTCCTCATCAGGTGAAGTTATGACGTCCCTCACTGGTTCTGCAACTCTAGGAGCCACAGGTTCTTCTTCATATACTTCTTCAAGATGGCATCTTCTTGATTTCTTGAGTGTTGCATCTTCATCAAAGGTTACATCCTTGCTGATCTTAATATGATGGTAACCTGGTATATAAACTCTGAAGGCCTTGGAGACCTCATAGTATCCAACAAATATTCCCTTCTTTCCTGACGGGTCCAACTTGGTTCTCTTCTCTTTCGGAATGTGTACAAATACTAGACAGCCAAAGATGGCTTACTTCTGGCTTCTTTCCGAAGAACATCTCTTTAGGGGTCTTGAACCCAAGTGCATTATGGGACAATCTGTTTTTTACATACACTGTTGTTCTTGTTGCTTCCGCCCATAAGTGCATTGGAAGATCTTGATCATGGATCATGGTCTTCACTGCTTCCATTATAATTATGTTCTTTCTTTCTGCTACACCATTTTGTTGAGGATTGTAGGGAGTGGTGAGCTCCCTCTTGATCCCGACATCTTCGCAAAAGTTTGCAAACTCTTTTGAGGTGTATTCTCCTCCATTATCTTACCTGAGTATCTTGATCTTTCTTTCAGAGAGATTCTCTATCAAGGCTTTGAATTCCTTGAATTTACTGAACACTTCATCTTTTGATTTCAAAAAGTAAACCCAGGTTTTGAGAGAATAGTCATCAATAAAAGACACATAGTATACATACCCACTGATGGAGGTTGATGGCATTGGGCCACAAACATCTGAGTGAATGAGCTCTAGCACTCCTTCTGCTTTACTGTCTCTCTTCGAGAAAGAGTTCTTGATGCTCTTTCCTTGTGCACATCTATTGCACACACCTTCATGGTCAACCTTGAATTCTGATAGACTTGTGACTGCCTTGCTTACATATGGTAATGCTTTGTAGTTGATGTGAGCTAGTCTTCTATGCCAAAGTTCACATGGATTCTCAATGGAATGGGTCAAGGCTGCTTCTAAGTGACCCTTCAGCTTATAAAAGCCACCTTCTTCTTTTCCAATAACAATTGCTTCTTCCATGGTTTTTCCTTTGGGCCACATAAGAACTTCTCCATCTATGAAGGCAACTCTGAAGCCTTTCTTCTCTAAAGATGAAATAGAAAGTAATTTCTTTGTCAAACCTCGTACATATAGTACATCCTTCATCTTGATTCTTCATTGGGGTCCCTGAATCAAGTTTGTAATTTGATTCTCCTACTCCTTTGATAGGGTATTGATAATCATCTCCAAGTGTAACTTTTTGGGGAAACTTATTTTCTGTAAGGCAAGAGAGAATGTCTCTTTGACCTGTCATGTGCTTGGAAGCACTACTGTTTATGCGCCAAGTGTCCTCACCAGGTGACACTGATCCTGAGAGGGAAGAGATTAAGACATAATCTTCAATCTGTTCTTTTATCATCTTTGTGGGTGGCTCTTCATCTTCAATTGTATGAGCATGGTGCCTCTTGTTTATCTTATTGTATTCTTCTCGTCTGGCTAGACAATTCTTAGCAATATGTCCCATCTTGTCACAATGGTAACATTGGTAGGATGAGAAATCTTTTTCTCTTCTTTGACCTTTCTAAAACTTCTGGAATCTCCTTGGAGGGTGAGATTCTTTATGTATGAATTTGTTTGGGGGGTGAGACTCCTTATGAGTTTCTTTCTGGAAGTAAGACCTCTTTCATCCTCCTTTGGTATGCATAGCTAGGGCTTGATCTTCATCTCTTGATATTAATGCTTCTCGATTAGCTACGCTTGCTTCTTCTTGAACACATTCTTCCCAAACACTGTCAAAGTTTAATTTCTCCTTTCTGGCACAAATAGTTTGGATGAATGCATCCCAAGGTCTAGTGAGACCATTAAGGGATGTCATTATAAGTTCGTCTTCATCTAGACTATCACCAATTGCTTCTAGTTGTTCTTTGAATTGTGATATTCTAGAGAAGTATTCTGAATTGTTTCTCCTTTCTGCATCCTTGTACTTTTGAGTTGAGTTCTTAGATTCATC
>ML845563.1:0-13572 GCA_009831015.1 Picea engelmannii | reverse complement strand
CTCTCCCAAGAATGCGCCTCTCTCTCTCTCTCTTCTCCAACTGTAGCTCTGAAACTTGCTCCTCAATGAACAAGTGAGTGTGTGTCTAAATGAGGCACTACCCTCCTTATTTATACAACTCTGGCACGTGTGGAGGTGTCTTTAAACTGGCAAGGCCGACTTCTCAATCTGGGTGGTTATAACCACCTTTAATATATTTTGGGGCCTCTTTAATATATTCTGGGGCTGACTTCTTATTCTACCTATTACAATTATGTTTTGACCAATCCGCAAAAGGGGATTTGGTCTTTTACAATAGACGACATGATCAATCCGCAATAGGGGATTGATCTAATGAATAATACAACAATAATAATTAGAATACACTTTGTAGTTACATTATTTCAAGTCTCAACATTTCTCAAGCTCCAACCTTACAAGCAAACATCTCTCAAAGCTCAGGGACATCACAAATTGGCACGTAAGTTTTATGGACCCTACCAGATCATCAAGCATATTGGTTATCTGGTCTACAAATTGGCCCTTCCTGCTACTTCCAAAATCCATTCGGTGTTCCATGTTTCCTGTTTGAAGAAAGTGGTGGGACCAGAATTGTAGAGTCCAAACTATCCTATCGGAATTAGATGAAGAAGGTTCCCTGTGGCTCCAACCAGAAGCAATCCTCAATAACCGTGAACATCAGTTGCGTGGCCACACTATCAAGGAAGTGTTGATCAAGTGGAAGGACACGACACCAGAAGAGGCGACCTGGGAACCTGAGACCATACTTCAGCAGTTTTCGCACCTACATCCTTGAGGACAAGGTTGCTTTTGAAAGGGGAGGGCATGTTAGGATCCGATCCTAACCCCTCTACATGGGTCATTAGTTAGTAGGATATGTTTTCTATTTAATAAAGGCCGACATTAGTTAATAAGGCCTAATAAATAAAGAAGAATAAGTCAATGTACGAAGACCTAATAGAAGCTTTCGCTTCTAGAAAGATCCTCCTCTAGAAGTTTCCTTAGAAGGTAGAATTAGTATAAATAAGAGTAGGAGGCATTGGATATCTTGTCTTGGAGATTATTGTAATAGAGCTCTGCTCTGCTGGAGGTTGCCCCCTCGAAGAGGCAAGTGAACATTGCTATCATAATAAAGTTCTCCTTCCTGTTGATTATTCTGGTGTTATTCTGGTGTTATTATGGTGTTCTTCTGATATTTTTCTAGCTATATCATTATTATTTTGTCAATTGTCTGCTAGATATTTTATGTTTTGCATAATATATTGTTGAAATACAACTTAGTTCGGCATACACTTAGTCTACATTAGATTTCAGCCTCCTATAAAGATACAACAGCCATACAATTGTTCTTTATGAACAGAAACACTCATAGACAAGTTCTGAAATAAAATAGCAGCGGAATTAATTTATGAACAGCAGACAGTAACCCACATTTGGCACAAAAATCTGTGCATAAACACTTGGGGAAATATTTAGAAAATTTGACAGTTTTATGGAGGAAAAAGTGTTATATTCAGCTCTAGAAATTTCTGAACTTTTACAACAGCAAATAGCATCAGTATTAAAACACAATCAATGACTTCTTTCAGCCAATTTCTGAACTATACAAACAGTCCCAGACAGCCATGGTTGTACAGCCTCTACGGCCCAGGACAGCCAATAAATATTCAGAAACAGTCACCAATATGCATAGGAAACCGTGCCAAAAGAAACTGAATGGAACAGAAGAAACAACTCAGCAACTGTGCATTGGAAATCATGCCAACCTGCTGTAAAATGACGGCAGCGATTTGTGTGCCCTCCCTTTGCTGTATGGCCAGCTTACATAGTTGTACAGCCTCCTTTATTGATGTTGTACAACCTGTATCAAATGCTTCTATGCTCCTTGGGATGCGTGCCAATCCCACTCCTTGAGATGTGTGCCAAACTCTCCTTGTAGTTCTTCCTCCAAGCCTACACTCCTCCTTGGGATGCATGCCCCTTCACCTTCCCTCAAGCTCTCCTCAAAAGTCTAGGATCTGTGGGCCTCGAGACATGATCTCCTAGTTATCCCTAGAAAACTAGGATACTCCTACTCTAGTTATCCCTAGACATGGTCAATCCTACTCTCGTTACTCCATGTCTAGGATCTGTGGGCCTCGAGACATGATCTCCTAGTTATCCCTAGAAAACGGGGATAACAGTACCTTCCTCACTAAGAGGGAGTGTCACTTTTTGGGGTAGCTCGGACATGTAATTTCGCATTTCCAGTGCCTAGCATGACGAGGTCTTCGAGCAATGCTCTCTAGATATTTAACTTTATAATTACATTTATAAAGTTAATGTAGATTTTATTTAATGACTAAAGTGACTTTTTTATAAAGTTGAGTGACTTATATGATTTAAGTCATCTCAACGAGAGACTAAGTCACAACCATCAATCTTGAAAAGGCAAGATCTAATCTTGACCATTGAGATCTTAGGGTTAGGGATTTGGTCATTAAGAGATTATAAAAGCAGATCTAAAGAGAGTGAGAGGCACACATTGAGCTAAGAGTTGAAGAGGGTGATTTGGCTGAGGAAGAGGACAAATTTGCAGCTGGAGAAAAGGCGATTTTGCAGGGCCGAAAAAGCAGGCCCGGAAAAAGTTGGGTCGAAAAAGATCTGTGGAAAAAGCTGGGCCGAAAAAGTTGTGTGGAAAAAGCATGGCCAAAAAAGCATGGCGGAAAATGTTGGGCCGAAAAAAGCAGGGCCAAAAACGCAGGTCCATACAGGTTGAGTTTGTTGGACTGTAAGAAATTTCTGAATTAGTTGTTGTAATTATTTTCTTCCTCTGAAGCCAATAAAATCCTCTCATTCACTGGTTTTCCCTTTGGAGTTTTTCCAGGGGCATTGCCTAGAAATATCTAGGTTCAAATATGTGTGTTGTTTATGATTCCGCTGTGCATTTTTAATGGTTAAAACTCAGCTGTAAATTTTCTGCATAGTTTACAGAATTTATATCAGCAGTAGATTAAATTCTAAGTTGTTAAATTACTGGCATAATATTTCTGATTGTTGGGTTTCAAGAAATTGACATTTCAGCTCACATTTAATTTTCAGCCACACAAAACCCTAGATGTCTAGGATTTTCTTGCATGTTTTTGACCTAAAAACATTTTGTTTGCAAAATCGGCCTAGTTAGTTTATTATTACAGCATTCTTAGGGATGGACGTCTTCATATTGTTGGCTGTTGTATGCTCTTAAATTTTCAGAATTAGCAAGTTACTTAAACCCTAGTTTTGTTCCCTGATTTAGCCCTAAAATTCACTGGTTTGCAATCTATTTAAGTGGCTGAAATATATTGTTGTTATAACCTGTTTACTGTTGTGATTTACTTTAAATAACCACCTAATTCATAACTTATTTATCATAATAAATTGGTGGTAATTGGGTAGTTACATAGGTGACCTTGGACTTGATTTGTCTTGCCTTAGGAACCCTAGGTGCTACCAGGGAAGCCTCCCTTGTGTTGGACTTATCCTTCACTAAAATGAGGGAAGTAGTTGTAGGTGATAGTGGAAACACTTCCAAGCTAGACTCATCTCCATACCTGGTGAGGGCTTTGCACTAAGGTGCAAGATTGTGTGATAACAGGATGTAACGGATCTCTTTATTGACTTCTTATGATATTTTGCCAACGATTGATAGATGTTTTATAATGGGCCTGTTACCTCCTCCCACCTAAGGGTAACTAAAGGAGATCATGTCTCATGACCCGTAATGGAGACAATGATCCTGACGATAATGATGATAAACATGTCTAGAAAGAGAGCATCCCAACAACCCCCTTAGATGTCTCTTCCTTATCAACACAACTCATCACACTCAATTAGCAAGGCTCATTGGGAGATGGTGTTTCGACACATTATGAGCTACATTAGTCCCAGTTTCATATAAAGTGTCATATTTAATACATTGGGCATTTGAGTGATGATCATAGGTAGAAGTTGGATAATAAACCATAAGTTCATAAGTTATGCGTTTTGCCTTGTTTCACCTTGGTGGCCATCCTAGGCATCCTAGTCCTGTGTTATCACTCCTAGGGAAAACGGGTACTACCGAGCGTTCCTTGAAAGGGGTATTGTACCATTCCCAGTCACAGTTACTACTTTTCCATCCTTGATCCTTCCATTTTCCCACCTTTTGGGTAATGGTGGTTATATGTACACCAAAAAGGCATGTACCTCATTCTCTTATGAGAAAAAGGGGCTAAAGGCCCAGAGGTAGATTGCAGTTGGCTAATAAAAAGAAAGAAAGGGATAACAAGGACATTCAAAATCCATAGTCCATAATTGAGCACTACACCCTCACTAACGGCGATCGCCCCTAGTCCTAATGCGAATAAACGCATTATCAATCAAAAAGGACTTGAATATATCCCGAATAAAAAGCAAAGGAAGTGCTAATGCCTAAAACCTTTTTAAGGGGACTTGCAAAATCAAATAAATAAAGAAAAAGGCAAACAAAAGGTTTGGAATGCAAAAAAACACCGAGGAAAGGGTAACTCAAGTGCCAAGTGCACCCTCTACAAAGGTACTCATGGAGATGAACCCATACATTGTCTTGCATGTTAATGACCCCATGCCCAAAAGTAAACCCTATAACCACCTCACATTCATTACATATCTTTGATGGATCCTTTCAAGAAACATCTCTCTACTTGGGTAGTGGCATACCTAATAAGATCTTTTGATGGTCCTCCCATACTTAAACTTGCCAAATTGCACAAAGTCTTGAGCTAATGCGAAGTTAGAAGGGGATACCCAATGAGAGTTGTTCATTTGGCATCTATATTAATAGATGGCTTACTTTGTATGATTCTAAGGACTATTTCCCCATGTGATTGTTGGTTTTACTTGATTCCATGACTTTGACTGACTTGGGTGCACCTGACATGGTCTTTGGAGGATGTCCCTGTTATTTCATCTAGTATGTTGTGCACTTTATGCAGGACGTAACATGTGTGTTGCAGATCATTGGGCCACTTGATGACTTGGCTCCCTCCGATACAAGCTCTCACACCTCTTGGACCTTGGACGATGGATAAATGAGCTTTTACTTTGCAGATACAGTCATGCCAACACACAAATGGGCAAGAAGCCCATACCCTGGGTGTTGTACCCCAAAGGTTATTGGGAATTGGATGGAGGACATTGCACTAGTACATGATTGGATACCATGCAGAGACGAGATGCACCTTCATTCCACCTTGGACGTTGGTCTTTTCACCTTAGACGTTGAGTATATGGATGATGACGTCATGGATTAGGGTTTGCTTGTCATTGGGGAACTAATTTGATGAGTTGGGGTTTGTGATGATGGGACATGACCTTGGATGAGGAGAGGTCACCTTCCACCATACTTGGCACCTTGATGATGAGACGTGGCCTTTAGAGGCCTCCTACACCTTCCTAAGGCATGACATCACCCACATGTGTGGCTTTGGAGGGCTTATTTTGATGTTTTAGAATGATTATATATTGTTAGAGGCTACTTAAGAGGTCGGCCCCACTTGCATCATGGATTTATTGTTGCTTTCGGCTTTTATGTGGACATATGCGCTTGGTTACCTCATATATATAGAGGGAGCGCTCCATTGTATCAAATCATAACTCATCACTTGTGAGACATTACTTCTATTGCTCTCTTATCTTATCTTTTGCTAAGGAGAACAAGTGTGCACTTTTGGAAGGAGAACCTTGTGGATGCTTTGTCTTATTGTTGGTGGATGATCTTGAGCTAGGGTTTCCTCATACAATTTAACTATGTTGAGTAAGTCTTCTTTGTCAAGTTTAAATGTTTGTTCATGATATGTTGTGGTGAATGCTATATTGTAATTCGTTGCATTCTACCTTGTTCTTGCTTGAAACCCTAAGAGGGATTATAAGTCTTTATCGCCCTCCCCATTTCATTCATCTTGTTTGTTGAAGCATTTAAGACCTAGTTCTAGGGATTAAAAGTCTTTATCCCCCTAGGGCTTTGTCTTGGCTAGCTCAAGATCTAGGGTTTATAAGGCCATAAACCTTAGAATTTGACCTAGTTCACTTTAATCTTCAAGTTAGACGTCCTAGAAGAAGGAGACGACACCTAGGGTTTATAAGTTCATAAACTCTAGGGTTTATCTTTTGAGTTTGATCCTAGGCCTATAAGGATTTATCCCTAGGGTTTTAAATTCTCATCTCTTCTTGGTTATCTAATTAATGGTGTTGCTTAACTCCATTTCCTAGAGAGAAAATGGCACTAGTCTAATATTTGCAAGTGATACAACTCTCTTAAAACCCTCTCTCTCTTAAAACGCTTCAGTAGATTAGGTTTTGCACGTTGTTGTCATGCTTATGCAAGTCCAACGTTTAACAATCTAACTGAATTTATTGCTGCCGTTATAAATGTGTGCTAAGGCCATTAGGGCTTAATTGGATTGCTAAATACTTACTTAATATTGTGGTTTAAGAAGGTGAAAATCATTGTTGAACACTTGGATCTTATTCCACTTGTTGAGGACTATATTTTAAGATTTTATTTACATTTTGAGAGCTGATTTCTAGCCGCTGTTACAAAACATTCCTGGCTGGTATAATCATTGTTTACTGCTGCAATTTTACTACAACAGCCCATTTACTTGATAGGCTAGTGTTCTGGAACTGATTATTCATTCGTTAGGCTTGGTAAATGTCCTTATATGCATTGGCAAACTCATCTCAAACGCATCAACCAATTACCTCGTCCAAACTCTTCCTAACCTTTCACACTTCCCTAGACCTAGTCTATCATTTTGAGGTTACCAAGATAGGGGGCCATAGGCTTGGCTAATCTTGCTATAGTATCCCTTGAGGTCATCAGGCTAGCCTCCCTTGTGTTGGACCCATCCTTCACTAAAATGAGGGAAGTAGTTGCCTAGGTGACAGTGGCATCTACTTCCAATTGTTACACAAGTTTAGCATCTTGTGAGGGCTTTGCACAAGTGCCAAATCCTATGATAACAGGGCCAATCAAGCAAATTCAATTATGTGGGTAAATCCAGTCACATTGTTCATGTAACCTTCAAATGAAGAAACAACTATAAAAGGTTGATTCCTTTATTGTGTAAAGAACATACGGAAGGAATATTTTTCCTATGAAAAGAAAATGGAAGACTTCTAGAAGAGACAATAGCTGCTAGAGGAGAGGTGACAGTACTCAGAAATTAAAACTAAAATTCCCCGAATATCACAAACCTGTGATCCCAACCAGCTGTTGCAAAAATTTTGCTATCTATTCTTATAGAGATGTCTGATATGCCTGGATGTGGATGATTGATTTCTTTCTTCAAAAGACACGTACCCTGCCAACACCAACAAGGTAAAAGAAATAAATCACACTAGCATATTGCAAAAAGTCCCATGTTTAGAAGCATCAAAAATAAGTGCAGATGCAAGTAGAAATACACCAAAAACAATAATGGAAGAAAATTATCATAGATCGAGAAATAATTATACATCAAGATTCAATATAGCTCTAGCAGTCTACTCTTTCTTGTAATAATCAGCATATAAGCTGGAACTTAAGCAAAATATGTGACAAAATATGTCACTTCTATTGATTCAAGGGTAAGCCTCTCTTGCTACCTCACCCACTCTCTTTAAAAACTTTACTGTCAAACCTGCTGAATATTTGAACCTTGAACTATATATAGCAACAAGTTCAGTCAAGAAAGTGGGTAGATATGTTTCCATGAGATGCAGTAATGTTGTAAAATGTTTATATGTTTAATATTTATATTAGTTCAAAAATATATGTCCTGTTAGAATTATAAGTGTAATCTTCACTTATGTCCACAACACACTCATACATATCATCAACATATTTGTAATCATGGGTAAGGCCATCCTTTCGTCATTTATTATTAATTTTTCTAATACTAGGGAGTGGTTAAGGCCAATGTAATGTTCCCAACTAGGATAGATGGGAAATGTATGTGTACTATCCAAATCTTTGTGTGATATTTTTCTTCAAACCGTTTGTATTAGTACTGCGGCCTACTGCCACAACATAGATCATTTACACATAGAATAGAGCAGATAACAATGGCATCTTATTATGGATGGAAGTTCCCCAAAATCAATACAATGATGACTAAGGACAGTAATAACAGCTGCAAAATACTACTAAGCACACAAACTAATGGCTGACAGGAAGCATCACAATCTACTACAGAAACAACACAATGGAACATGGAATGATGCCAATATATGGAGCCCAAGGCTCTTCAAACCCGATCTTGCTCTAGAAGTAACTCAGCCTCAACTACAGAAACTCGGCCTCGGCTACAGAAACTCGGCCCCGCTACAGAAACTAGGCCCTGCTACAGAAACTTAGCCCAACTACAGAAACTCAACCCTGCTACAGAAACTCGGCCTGACTACAAAAACTCGGCTCGCAATGGGGGAGACCCCACCACCACCAGCCAAAATGAAGTAACTCATTGCCAATAAAGAAATCTCAGCTTAGCAAAGAAGCACTGTGAAGGAATCAGTGTGATCTCCTCCAAAAATGACTAACTAGGGTGGATGGTCGCACAACCGAAGCCAATCCCTGAAAATTCCTCCTAGGGTTTCCGTCTCAAGAGTTCCAAAACCACAATGAGCGCTCTCAATGAGAAATTAGAAAATGCCAAGCAAGAATGAGAGAGGGCACCCTCTTTGTTTCCATTTTATTCGTTTGTTGACTCTTTTGTGACCTTTTTACCTTTTAATCAATTTAAGTCACTTTTCATATTCCTCCTAAGTCACTTTTGGCGCTTTCCCCCTTTTTCCCCTTTTAATTATCTAATGTCATTTTTTAGGCACTTTTCCCTTTAGGACATTAAATAATTAATCAATTCCCTTTTTAATGACCAAACTACGGGAATCACTTAGGCTACTCCATCCTTATCCCATGATCACTCGGAAGGGGACATGATAGTCCTCCCTTCCCGAGATTGCTTGTCCCAAAGCAATTGCATATTCGGGTGCTGCAAAATTTGTTCACTCTCTCAAGTGGCATCTTCTACAAGAAACTCTCTCCCTCTGACCAGATATTTTCTGATTACCTTGTTCTAAAGCTTCCTCTCTCGAACCTCCAATACTTCCTCAGGAACTAGTACTAGTTGCCCCTCCTCATCCAATGGAGGATGTTTTTTCGAAGTTGTGATGTGTTGTGCCAATGCTTTTTTGAGACACGTGACGTGAAACACGTTATGGATCTTACTCCCTTCTGGAAGCTCCAACTCATAAGCCACTTCACCCACTCTCCTGGTCACCCTGTAAGGCCCGTAAAACTGTGGCCTAAGTTTCTTTGCACCACTCTTCTTCAGAGAAGACTATCTATATGGCTACATCCTGAGAAACACCAAGTCCCTTACCTCGAAGGTGCACTCGACCCTATGTCTGTCTGCATATATCTTCTATTAGTTCTGGGCCATTTGCAGGTTATCCTTAAGAGCCTTAGGAATGTCTTGACTCTCTTGAATCCAATCTTTGGCCTTGGGAGCCCTATTATCCCCAAATGCCAAGTCTACAAAAGATGGAGTATTGTATCCATATAATTCTTTAAATGGTGACATCCCAATGGGCATATGATAAGTGGTGTTATAACAATGTTCGCCCAAGTGTAACCACTTAACCCATGCCTTCTACTTCTTGGTCACGTAGTTACGCAAATACCCCTCTAGCCATTGTTTCACTATCTTTGTTTGGACATCTATCAGTGGGTGGTAACTTGTACTAGGAATCAACTCTGTGCCTGCCAGCCTGAACAGCTCCTGCCAAAAAGAACTCAGAAATTGGTTGTCCCTGTCACTAACAATGTTTTTCAGCAACCCATAAAGCCTGAATATATCCCTGAAGAATAAATCTGCTACCTGTGTTTCCTTGTACTATGAGGATATGGCAAAGAAATGAGCAAACTTGGTCAACCTATCGACCACCGCATAAATGCAATCTCTGCCATGTGTCTTCGGCAACCCTGTGATAAAGTCCATGGATATGCTCTCCCATTTCTTCTCTGAAATGGGCAGTGGTTGAAATAGTCCTGCAAGGTGGGTCTGCTCCGACTTGTTATGCTGACAAGTCACACACTCCCGCACATGTCTCAATACATTATCTTTGAGGTCCTTCCATGAGAACCTCTCTCTAATTCGCTTGTATGTTTTGAAATATCCTAGATGCCCAGCTAAGGGTGTGTCATGCATAGCTTTCATAATTTTCTCCTTTAATGTGAACTCTGGAACCAAGTATATGCAGTCTTTGTAGTAGATGATATCATCTACCACTTTGTACCTGTCATCCTGCACACTATTATCCATCACCTCACAAGCAAATTTGCTCTTGGAATACTCCACCAAGAGCTCGGATTACCAATCCGCACATATTTCTGATAAAGAGCACATCTCTGGTCTCCTAGATAGAGCATCAAAAACTGCATTCTTCTTTCCTTTTACGTACTCAATATCCAAGTCATAGGCATGTATTTTACTGACCCACTTTTGTAGCCTTTCGTTAAGATCCTTTTGCCCCAAGAAATGCCTCAAACTGTTGTGATCAGTCTTGACCACAAACTTCCCACCTACCAGGTACTGTCTAAATTTTGCCAATGCATGCATAATGGTGAGCATTTCCTTGTCATAGATGGAATAAAGCTTCTCTATGGCAGAGAGCTTCCTGCTCTCGTATGCAATAGGATGCTTTTGTTGCATCAAAACCACTCCTATGCCCACACCAGATGCATCACACTCTAACACAAAGGGCTGAGTAAAGTCAGGAAGTGCCAAAACAGGGCAAGAACTCATCACTTCCTTCATTTTATCAAAGGTCTTCTGAGTTTCTTCGGTCCATGTGAATGTTGCTTTCTTTTTGAGGTATGTGACTGGTGCGGCCAACTGTGAAAATCCTTTCAGAAATCGTCTGTAATAACTACAAATTCCAAAGAAGCCACGCGGGTGTGTGATATTTTTGGGTGGTGGCCAATCCAATATAGCTTGTATCTTCTCCCTCTGCATCTGCACTCCCTGTGCATTGACCACATGTCGCAAGTATAAAATCTTTGTCATGCCAAAATCACACTTGGAATTTTTGGAAAATAGTGACTGCTCCTCCATGATAATCAAAATCTCCTCTAAGTGCCCCAACTGTTCCTCCCATGTTATGCTATATATCAGTTGATCATCAAAGAATACCAATAAAAACTTCTACAATTGCTTTCTGAATAAATGATTCATGCATGACTGAAATGCAGTTGGTGCATTGGTCAGCCAAAATGGCATGACCAAGAACTCATAGTGCCCATAATGGCACCTAAAATTAGTCTTGTGAATATCTTCCTCTCTAACCCTGATTTGATGGTAACCAAATCGAAGATCAATCTTCGAAAATTATATTGCTCCATGCAGCTCATCCAGAAACTCTTCGATCCTTGGTATAGGGTACATGTTCTTCATTGTCTTCTTATTCAGGGCCCTATAGTCAATACACATCCTCATAGTTCCATCCTTCTTCTTAACCAAAACTACGGAAGAAGCAAAAGGACTAGAACTGAGTCTAATATGCCCCATCTCAACCAACTCCTTGATGGCCTTTTCTATTTCATCTTTGAATTTCATGGGGTGCCTGTAAGGGTTGGTTATGACAGGTTTGGCTCCCTCCTCCAATTCTACAGTGTGCTCAAAGCCTCTATCCGGTGGTCTCCACGGAGGTATCTGTCCAAAGACCTTGTCATGTCTACTCAACAATGCCTGAATATCTACATGATGGTGTTGTCGGCCCTATGCATCTACCCGTTCTGTGATAAAACAATCAGTTGCGTATGCTATATCTCCTCGCCTGAAAATGGCCTCCATCCTTTTATTTGACACAACCATAGAGGTATTATTGACATGCCTCTCAGCACAACCTGTTTACCTCCTGGTATAAAGAATTTCATTGTCATCACTTTATAATTCGACGTGATGTCCCCCAACGTTTGAAGCCATTGGACTCCCAAAACTATATTGGAGTCTGCCAAATCAACAACATAGAAGTCAGCAATCAAGGTATAGTTGCCCAATGTCATGGTCAACTTGGAAATCTTCTTCATGCATGATACATTATACCCATCGGCCACTGCTACACTAAACCCCTCAAAGTCCTCAGTAGCCATCTGTCTCATGGCTATCCAAGCTGCATCAATGAAATTGTGGGTTGCCCCACCATCAATCAGAGTTGTGATCCCCTGTCCTTGTAGTACCCCTCTAACTCTGAAGGTGTGGAATCTAGGTGTGCCTGATAAAGTGGCGATAGCCACCTCCTTTGCCTCCTCCTGAGGCTTCTCCTCAATACTGTCTCCCTCTTCATTGCCATGCTCCAGTGTGACCTCTTCCTCTTCAACACTATCTGAATGCACCTCTATGTAGTGACCCTTTCCTTTGCCCATGCATCTGTGGCCTGGTGCCCAAGTTTCTTTGCAGCTGAAGCAGAGATTTTTTTTTCTCAACTCATTCTGAGTCGCCTCATCTAACCTCTCCTTACCTGTCCCTTCTTTCACTGGAGGTTTCTTCTCTTTTCCTTTCTGTGGAATGAATGGTTTGGAGAAGGTCTTTGCCTTTGGGATTGCACCCTCCATGTCTCGTGTCCTAACGATAGCATCCTGTAATGTCTCTGGTTTGAAAGCCTTCACCCAACCATGAAGTGGTTCAGATAGACCCTCAATAAATAACATAACCAATATTGGCTCAAATATATCTATCACGGTGACTGCAAGCCTCTAAAATGTTGATTTTTCATTAGGCAAGGCTTAAGCATGAAGTTCATTCCATCTTTAGCATTTTACTTAAACCATAAACAATTTGTTACTGCAACCAAGATCACAAGAAGAAACACCATGCACAAGTACACAAGAAGTATCCTGGGAAACCCTTCTCAACAAGGGAAGAAAACCTAGCCAATCCTTTGTTATATATTTCAAGAGAAAGACCTCCACCACCAAGAAAACCTAGCACACAAAAGGGTGCTCACAAACCCTAGAAGTCTAGCACCCAAGAGAGGTGCGCACTTTTCCCAAGAAGATGTACTTGCTGAAATTTCCAAACTCACACTTAAGATACGATTCCTCAATGGGGATTTTACCTTTACTTATATTAGACTGAACCTGTCAACAGAAGTGTCTATTGGCACAACAGGGCTGACCCCAATAACTCACAATATAATTAATAATTACCAGATTAATTATCTTTTACATTAATTATGTTTTACATTAAGGTGGGGTCGACCTGTACCCTTTACATTAAAATTAGGGTTACAGGTAAGTCTGACTCTTGAACAATATAGCAAGGGATCTCATACACCCACTAGGGGCACATCCATAGGGATGTCCATATCTCTATCTCACTGTGTCTCACAGGAGAACCACACTCACTAGTGCCCAGCCACTAGGATCACGTTCACCTGTGCTCATCCACAGGCACATCCAACTCAGCAGATCTTCTTTCCCACTGCATTACATGGGAGAGTCATCTGGAGATCATCTTGCCACACCCATCTCAGGGACTCTCTCTCAGGTCT
>ML845560.1:13720-36576 GCA_009831015.1 Picea engelmannii | reverse complement strand
AGCAGGAAGATGCCAACAGGGAGTAAATTTTAGAAGCAAAGAAGGAGAAAAGGAGGAACACTTTTCTCACTTTAAAACTATGAATTGATTAACATAGTTGTAAGCCTTAAAAGAACAATTGTGGAAACAAGTACATCCAACGAAAGGAAAATGAAAAAAACATGTATAAACTTGGTTAAAGCCATGAATGTGTAAAGGCCGTGAGGCCTTGGGAAAAATTCAATTAAGTTGAAAAGTCTAGACCATGTAGAAGGAGTTGGAAAAGAGGGAAGAGTCCCTTAACTCTTTTCCTTGCTATGTATTGTGTTTATTTGGGATGAAAAGATGATATGTTTTTGTGCGTGAGTGTTTTATCATGAGAATGGTGATCACTATGTGTTGACAGACGAAAATGAATGCTCATCAACTGGAGGAGTGGATCCGGTCCGGGGTTGTCTAAATAACCCAATCCATTTGGGATGATCCACCCTGACGGGTTTAGCGGCTCCGTTGGCCGATCTAAGTCCTAAGAAAATGAAAGAAAACTAAAACTAAAGGAACTAATCTAAATGAGAAAAAGCAACTACAACAAACTATATACAAATCTGAAGCATATATACAATTTACTAACTAATATTATACAATAATAATTCTATGAAATCAAATTTTCAGCTATCAACATAATTAAATCTTAATTATAGATGTACAGTATTTACAAAATACAAATTTTAATCAAAACTTGCAAAAATCATTTGTAAAATAACAACGAAGCTATTGTTTTTGATTTTTATAATTTTTATGAGAAAGGAATGAAATGAAAACTATCTAAAGCTGAGCAATTAAAATAATAATCCTAACTATAAATCTGAACTATATATCTAACTAAATTACTGAGAATTCTCGAATTTATTAACTATTAAATTGCAAATAAAGAACTAACCTGAAGTAACGCTTCCTATTTGTCTTGTGCATAGTATTCGATTTAGTTGTTCAATGGGAGAAAACCCGCACCAGATTCTCCACAAGCTTCTCATAAACAAGAAGCAATAGTGCTCTTTGAATATAAATGACAGAAAAAACAAGACATAAAATGACAACAATTTTATAATTTACAAATAATCACAATTAGATAAATCCCTGTGTGAAGGTTTGTACAGAACAGTTCATTTAATGAAGAAGATAAACCTTTACTCATAAAATTGAAACAGAGTGATTGTTGTACTAAAAATGAGATACATGAGATATGGACAGAATTTAAATCACAACGCATTAACCTGTAATAAGTCTTGATATCTAAAGTAGTCAATGACTTGATCACAAATTAAAATGCACAAAACTTGAATGAAAGTATGATAAATTGAAAGCTAAAGATGTTACAAAAGATTCACTTTTATTTGAGTCTGTATCATCATAAATCCATAGTCTTTGTTCTCCCAACAATGATCCGTTCATCACAAAAATAAATGAGTATATAAAGGCCACAGGGTAAAACATCCATGTGGGAATGATCAAAAACAGTTTACAAAAAATCTGGGAACAATCTCCCAAGTCTTTATTTCTGCCTATGACTAACAACTTAAAACAAAACTATATCACAAAAATCATGTTCTAAACTGTCACAGCATGTCCAATTTTCCATTGAAATTCGTAGGTACCTGTAGGTTGACAAGAATAAACAAGTTTAGATAATGTTTTATTTGTAAAATTAACAAAAATCTAAATTTTAAGACTAGCTATAGAATCTCACGATTCTGTAGCTGGTCTTATTTGCAAAAATAACCGTTTTAAATCAATCCAAACGATAACAGAAATATATTCGACCTATTAAACAAATATTTAATTACTAATTTAAAACAAATCAAATCATTCACGCCAAAACAAACCAAAACGTTTATGCAAAATCTGAACAAACGAAATCGTAATTGAATCCATTTTAATCGAAACACACTATAAACGAATATCAAACAAATCTTTGGTACGATTTCAATATAGATACAATATGTCAATCCAACACTTAACATAATCATTTTTAAATCCAAAACTAACAGAGTTGTTTTTTTGAATCAATAGATTACATTGTATTTATCAAACCAATCTTTGATATTAATGCATCACATACACAAAAGATTATGCTAATTCAAACATTAGAATTGTTTCTGGATCAAACCAAACAGAAATAAATCGAACTAACTCAGGGCCGACACGATCGTTATACTAATTCAAGAGCAATCAAATCGTGTTAAATCGGTTCAATCAAAACATAGCTATATGATTTTAGTAAACAAATCTACAATGCAAACATAATTCAAAATGAAATCAAAATAACATAATCATTTTTAAATCTATTTAAACAAACAGAACTAAATGGGAGCGAACACAATCGGCTAACCAAATCATTCTAAATCGATGTTGAAATACATACCTGGGCTGTAGAAAAATGATTCGGTCAGGATAACTTTGAGTTGACAAACGTCGTAGTTGCCTCAACATTTCTGAAGACAATTGAACCTGTAGTCTTTTACTTCTTCTTGTTGGCTTGTAGCCTGTCTTTCTCCTTTGACAACATAGTAACTCATTCCTCTAATGATTTAATTTTAGATTTCAATAGGGGAACATCGGTGTAATAACGTTCAAGCCAGGAATTTCATTGAGTACATGGTGATTGATCAGGCCTTGGAATTACAGGCGAGGGCTCTTTCAAGTTATCAGGGTTCCACTGTGAAGCTTAATTCCTGGGAAGTTAGGGTCATTCTTGAGGCACGAAGGTAGGTTGGAAACATAGTCATAGGTTTCCACAGAATAGAGACCATGAGAGTAAGGGTATTCCTCAGCCAAGAAGCGTTCAATCTCAAAATCCGAATCCTCGCTCAAAACAATAGGCTTCTGGTCAATGTTTTGTTTGGGCTTGTTCCGGGCACATCTAGATATCCATCGTGCATTCTTCTTTCCCCTACTGTTGACACCAATATCACCTTTGCCTTTCTTCTTTATAGACCTCTTTATGGTCTTAGTATTGTCTTTAGCACACGGGTCGACCATGGTATCGGTTAGGTCAAAGTTGGGGCAGTTCGAGGGTTTGACAAGGGGTAGAAGGGTAGGAGGTGGCACGGCTGGCCCAACCAGGGTTTCAGTGACCACAACCTTGTCCACTTGAACAGAATCAGGAGTGGCAAAGCCATTTCTTAATAGGAAGGCTTGCCAACAGTCACCACTAAGCTTCAAATGATGAACGATAATGATTTTGATCAAGCAGTGATGGAAAAGGCTACTATCGGCCTTCTCATGCTTAAATCATTTGGACATTTTGTACAGACTGCATAGGAGGTAGTGAGGCATGTTCAGAGGGTATTCTATGAAATTCATTAGCAACTGAAGATGGTAAAGGAACAATAGACCATAACGACCTTTGCAAGTCACGAATTGCTTAACAATGGCTAAAATATCATGCCATCTGGACTTGAGGGTAGTGACAGGCATACCTCTATCACAACTAGCAATCTTCCTCGATGTGAATAGGAGTGGCCATGACACCTCGTCCACTTTTGAATTCTTAAACCACCTCTGCTCTTTAGCTGGTAATCATGTAGCCAAGCTGAGGAATTCCTCATTTAGCTCGAGTTGGATATCTTCGACCTTAGCCCTGCATCCGTCGAATGTGAGGGTGAACTGTTGGGTGACCGTAAGGTTGAAACCCTCAAATTTATGGATAAAAACTAGCTAGCCACTATTCTCCAGGTCTTCACGAGCATTGTCAAATAGCATGAGTGTTTGGCTACCATTAGGTTCTATGCGCACCATAGGTGTCATAGGGGAGAGCACACAGTGAGCTGGATAAATGGACAGGGGTTTGGACAGGGTATACGCAGGATCGAAAGCTCAGAGATTCCCCCAAAACCAACAGAGGTAACCCGAGATACAAGGAAGGCATTAATGCCTAAGTGTGTTAGGGTGGTGGAACGAAACAATCCCATGAAAAACATTCATATTGAATGTACAATCGACGTCGCTATGGTGATTCACTATTGGTGTGTGTTAAAAACAATGCCAATCAAACAACTATTGAAAACTGTGATAAGTCAACCCGAATATTTGCACAACAATAGTGTTTGCACGATTTAAAACCAAAACAATGTGTCGAATATAGCACCAAGGATTCGATCATAAAATGTATGCTTTGTATGAAACCATTGCACTAAGGGTCTAATCACAATGTAAATGCGTTGTTATGAAACCATTGAATTCGATCAAAAACAATAGAACATCGAACCACCATCGAATCAAGGACTCAATCACAACCATTAGAATACCATCACAATCTTATAAAAATGAAGTCATATTAACAACAAAAAAAATGCCAAATGAGTGAAGGTTTTGGTGTCTTGCCAACTGTGTGACCATAATTTAATTGGAAATGCAATGAACACATAGACAAGAGTAACCATAATAATCCAGTGGCGATTTTAATGCCATCGACATGACTTTGAACTTAAACTTTTCACGCTTGCAGTCGTGAAAATGAGAACAGAAGGCAGGTGTGCAAATGCACAAGATAATAGTGTTGTTTTATTCAAAAGATTGCGATGAGAATCAAGGGTTCCAAAACACTTGTGTAGGCAGCTTATAAAGATAGGATAAAAATGTGAAATGGCTGCCAACACTATGTGATTGTAGAGACAACTAGAGATTTGATTATGTTTGCACTCATGAAAAAATTGAGGGTAATGTGATATAGTGCATATAGATATTTTGGAGAATATTTGAAAATGTTTTACTGATTTAAACACATGCATTTCAATTAACATGACAGCTGACAAAACTTTGAATTTGATAATTCATGTTTTGTGTAGGAAATGATTGGAGCTGATGGGAAAGGACAATTGCCAATGGTAGAAAACCTATGGTAAAGGATAAATGCAAGAATGTTTTTATTAAAATATTGTTGAAGGGACTTTGGGAGCCCATGAAGCACCACTGATGAGGTAACATCAGAGAGGGTGCTAGCATCCAGAACATGTATAAAATATCTCATGCTCATGTGACATGGGAATGGAAATGGATTTGGTAAGAATACCTTCTAAAATGTTTTCATTATCTTAATGATGTGCAAACAATTTTGAGTAACTGTTGTACACCATTGATAGCCAAGTATGGTGTGATTCACAAAAGGAGAATTTGAATAATAGAAAGAAGAAATATCTATCAGTCAAGGATGATTAAAATCCTTGCAATAAAACTCATGAACCAATAGTTCCATGGGTACATTGAACAATCAAAAGTGATCGGGAACAAAAGTGCTCATAAGAATCACATTGAAATTAATGCATTGAGGAAATGCATGTTTGAAAGAGAAGGTAGGAAATGGACTACCCATTATGGAAGAAGAACCTTCCAATACTCTACCAAAGTTAAAGAATGGTAAAGAGAAAAATTGGGTGGCCATAAATGTTGGCACCCTAGTTATCAATGGAGAAAGAATGCTTGAATGTATTCATGTGAAACTTTTAGTTTCATGTGTGTTGATTTGAGGTGATGATCAACTGAAGTAGGAAAACACAGTCCTACTGTAAAATAAATGTGTAGAAAGGAACCATGTGGTAAAAGGATGGTCAAGTTCCAACCCACCAAGGAAAAGTTCCTAATATGAAAAGTAATAATCTGAAAGTCAATGAAAGGGTGCATTGTGTGTGAGTGTGATCATGGACATTGGCACATTGAATAAATTCAATTGAAGTTTGATTAAATTTTGAAAGGATTGGTATGTTGGCATGTTTTACAGACAGGGTATGCTTGTCATTGATGGAAAGTACAACAATGATGATGACTTGAGTACAAGAAGGATGTGCTAGGCGGCCACCAGAAGTCTTTTGGGAAGATGATGCAAAGCTAGCTCGACAAGATCAGAGTATGAAGTGATGGATCTCATTGAGATTTCCCAATAAACGTCATATCTGAGCCTGTGGTTTGACCGATGTTGGATCCAAGAAAATATGCATGCTCTTTAATGAGCAAGGCGAAATGCGCAACCCCAAAAAATCCAAAACAAGCACCTCAACAAAGACTCCATTTCGGAATTTCGGTTACCGGGAGATGGAGTGACAAGGACCCTTCGTCATCAGCAGTCCCAAAATGCCGAAATGCAAAAACCCGGAAAAGGTGCATCACTCAGAATGTTGAATACTAGGATTTTGATTACCGGGAGATGGAGCGAGAAGGATCCTTCGTCATCAGGAGTCTCGAAGTGCCAAAAAGCGAAATGCTGAAATTTCAGAAGCAGGCATATCATATCGGGATTTTAGATACCTGGAGATGGAGAAGTTAGAGACTCTCAACATCAGGAGTCTTGAAGTTCCAAAAAGAGAAACGCTGAAATTCCAGAAGTAGGCACATCATACCAGGATTTCAGATACCGAGAAATGGAGAAGTCATGGAATCTCATCATCAGGAGTCCTGAAGTGCTGAAAAGCGAAACACCAAAATTTCAGAAGTAGGCACATCATACAAGGATTTCAGATACCAGGAGATGGAGAAGTCAAAGACTCTCAACATCAGGAGTCTTGAAGTGCCGAAAAGAGAAACACCGAAATTCCAGAAGCAGGCACAACATACTGGGATTTCGGATACCAGGAAATGGAGAAGTCATAGAATCTCATCATCTTGAATCCTGAAGTGATGAAATACGAAATCCTGAAATAGACACATCAACAAACCATGTCAGCAAACCACGTCAGCTAAGGACACGTGGCACAATCAGGCAATGAAAAGTGTCAAGCTAATTCAACATTTCGGGCACATGAAAGTCACAAATCAGAGTGACATGTGGAAGCTATTCGACATGTGTCAATCCACGTGTGATGTTAGCAGGTTTAGATCACATCGAAACTTTCTATTTTGGGGTTTTACACAGCAAGCAAAAACTCCACCATCACGATGTCTCAAACTCCAAAATGCCGAAAGAGACCATTGTGAGTCTCGAAAAACTTGAAGGGAAAAACACTAAAATACCATCAACCGTCCATCTCAGTTGGTTATGTGAACCATCTGATCGCTTCGGAGATTTTGTGATCGTGAATTTGATAATGTTGGAGTTACAATGACTCGAAAGGGAAAAACGTCAAAATCACGAAACCCAAAGTTGCAAAATGATAAAGACTCCATACCGGAGTTTTGGAGACCGGGAGTTGGAGGAGTCAAGAGTGAAGACTTTTCATCTCAGGAGTCCCGAAATTGCGAAACTTGAAGTTGTGAAATGCCGATTCACCGAAAAGAGAAACTCAGGAGTATGAACCATTGATCTGACTGGATTTCAGAGTTTCGGATACCGGAACTTGGAGGTGTCAAGAACACTTCACCACGGAGATGCCAAAATCCTGAAATGAAAAATTATGATATACAGTTTCGAACTAGCTGGTGGTCATCGCTTGTGGTCCCATGGTGTAAGGAGCTAGTATAAACAAGCTCCTTTTCGGAGTTTCGGGGATTAGGACATGGAGTGTAACAAATATTTACCCTAGAGATCCTGAAACACCAAAATGCGAATTGGCAAAACAAATGCAAGATCACATGAAGTCAATCCAATGGTGCAGGTGATTTTGGGCATGATCGGAGGGCTAATGTTTCTCCTCGCAGTCTAACTACTAGAAACCATTGATGATCTCTGCCAGAGGATTCAAAGAGACCTATCTATGATCGTTAGAGGAGTTGAAGGGTCTCCAAGCTTCTTCCAGTGAATGAAGATGATTCTTAGAGGGATTGACAAGTGGATGAGCATTGAAGTCTGTAACTGAAGCATAAAGTATAAGCTCGACTATGCCAGAGAAGACGAAGAGTCTCGACTGCCAAAGAGGCTAAGGAATCTCAGTGTGACATCCAGTGATGCTGAACGTGTGGGAAAACCACCAGAGAAGCTGAAGGGTTACCATGATGATCATACAGAGCACTTGAGATGTGGAAGAGATTAACAAGGTGTGAGCAGGCAGAGGCATTGCACACATTGCATGCACAAGGTGCACAAAAGCTATAAGTACACGGTACAGAGAAGAGATGAGTGTTGTTTCTATTGTGAGTGATCCATGTATAAAGAAGGAGGAGGAGTGCAGTAGCTGAAATGCACAGAAGACAAAAGGAGCATTGAAGAGGAATGGCGCACAAAGTACAAAATATAGAAGAATAGAAAGTGCAAGGGATGCGTGCAGGAAGATAGTGAGGCAGATAGAGCAGTGAAATCTTGCAGAACAATGATTAGACTGGTAAGATGTTGTTGAACATAATATCACTGTAATAAGTTTCAGTAACACATTTTCATAAAATAGGGTGGTAAAGGATGCCAAGTTTCAAACCTACAGAATATAGTTTGAGTAGATGAAGATGAAGGAAGATGAAACAGTTGGAAAATACTTTTTGAGAGTAGAAGAAATGGTAAATGCAATGAAAGCACTTGGTGAAAAAATAGAGGAACCCTCTTTGGCTCAGAAAATCTTGAGATCTCTCCCACATAGGTTCAACTCAAAGGTCTCTGCTATAGAAGAAATTAACGATCTAAAAAACTTAGAGTTTGATCAACTTCTAGGAACATTGACTGCTTATGAAATGAGAATAGTTAAAGATAAACCCACCTCCAGAGAAGAATCATTCAAAGCAGACAGGAATGAGGATTCTGAGCTCGATGAAATTAAAGAAAAAATTGTGAAGAGACTGAAGAAGGGATCATGAAAATACAAAGGTAAATTGCCTTTCAAATTTTTCAACTGTGGTAGAATAGGTCATTTTGAAAATAAATGTCCCCACAAAAGAAAGGATCAGACATATGATGATGAGGAGAAGCATAAACACATAAATTTCTTTAAAGAGAATAACTTTAAGAAGAAAAGTCTTTGCGTAAACAACGAGGATGATCCTTCAGATGATGAAGACAATGACTCCCCTATTGAAGATAAACTAAATGACTTCATTCTTATGGCCAAAGAGGACTATGATAATAACAACACAGGAAGTGAAGTTAATGAATAAGAAGCTGTGGTTGACATGGAAGGAGAACTAATCAGTGCATTGGAAGAAATTGATAGACTAAGAATTAAGAACAAAAGCAAAGACAATTGTTGATACAGTTCGAGAAAGACAGTAAAGGACCTAATGAATACCTTGTCCTATTAAAAGTGGAATTAGAGGAGGCAAATAAAATCGAAGATATTCTGAAACATCAAATATCTGAAAAAAGGGCACGATGTGAAGCTTTAGAATAAGAAGTTGTAAAAACAAGGAAAGAAATGGAGAAGGTTCAAGCCTTTTATAGTCAAAATCTATCAAGTATCAAAGTGTCAGAAGGATTAGCCACCATTCTGAATCAGCAAAGGAATCTAAAGCTGAAAACTGGTTTGGGTTATGAAGAAGGATCAAGTAGTGGTAAGCCAAGAAATGAAGAACCCATCAAGTTTGTCAGGTGTACAACCAATAACCTCAAGAAACCTGTAGAAACAAAGGAAGACAATCAATTTCCCAGGACAAGTAAAGAAAAAGGTGCCAGGAATGAATTTGGAGAATGAAGAAATAATGCACTCCCTGCTGAAAGACGTCATCAACATGGAAGAAATCGATTTGATCAAAGAAGACAACCACTTTCTAGGTACAAAGAATTTTTCTATGGTTATTGTTTCTACTGTTCTAATTTTGGTCACAAAGTTGTAAATTGTTCCTTTAGATGTAGACATGAGCAATTAAGATTTCGAAGGAATAAATACTTCCTAGAACAAAAATTGATACAACCAAGTAACAAACCTTCACAGACTGCAAATTGTCAAATTAAGTCTAGGGACAAGCAACTAGGGAGGCCAAGAAATAATCAACTGTCAATGAGTAGAAAACGCTGTAACAATAAGTTTGACCTATTGGATAATGAGATTAAATGCTACACATGTCATAACTTTTGACATAAATCTATTGACTATCGTTTAAGGAACTATGAACTAGAATCAAAATGCCCTGCTGAAAATGTCAAGTTTTGGAAGAAGAAGGAAAGTGACAAGTGTGGATTAGTATTGTCCGCTCAAAGAAAAATGAACCCTTGGTATATAGATAGTGGATGCTCCAAACATATGACAGGAGACAAATGTAAGTTTCTATCCCTGAGTGAAGGAAAATCGGGAAACGTAACTTTTGGAAATGATGCTCCAGGTAAAATAAAGGGAAAAGGGATGGTGAGCTTAAGTAATGGAAAAGGAAAAGCCCAATATGTTCTACTTGTAGATGGGCTAAAACATAATTTGCTCAGTGTAAGTCAAATGTGTGACAGAGGATGTGAAGTGGTGTTTATGTCCAAGGACTGCAAGATAAAGTCTATAAACTCAGGACAAGTGGTGGCCAAAGGCATAAGGACATAAAACAATGTATATGTGTTGAAAGAAAATAGAGAAGAATGTCATCTAAGAAAACTTGATGAAAGTTGGTTATGGCATAGGAGACTTGGACATCTGAATTTTGACCACTTAATCAAAATCAAAAATCTCGAGGTAGTGAAAGATCTTCCCAGAATATCAAAGCCCCAAGATTCAATGTGTAAACCCTACCAAGTAGGGAAGGAAAATAGGACACAGTTTAAGTCTAGGAGCTTTACTTCAACAGAGAAACCACTCCAACTAGTTCATATGGATTTATGTGGACCATCAAGACAAGAAGGCACAGGGAAAGAAAACTACTTCATGTTGATTATTGATGATTACTCCATACTTACTTGGGTTGCCTTCCTCAAAGAAAAAGCTGAAGCATTGGAGAAGTTTAAAATATTTAAGGCCTTAACAAAGACTCAAGCAGGAAAGAGGTTAAAGGCAGTAAGATCAGACCGAGGAGGAGATTTTATGTCAAGAGACTTCAAGGAATTCTGCGATGAGCATGGGATCAAGAGAGAATACACAATCCCAAGAACTCCACAACAAAATGGAGTTGTTGAGAGGAAAAAGAGAACAATGCATGAAATGGAAAGGTCAATGATGAATGAGAAGAACATTGGTCAAACCTATTGGGTAGAAGCAATACAAACAACAGTCCATGTTCTTAACAAAACTCACCTAAGACCACAAAGTGGCAAGACACCTTATGAACTATGGTTTGGGAGACCTTCTTCAATTAAACACTTCAAAGTCTTTGGGAGTAAATGATACATAAAGAATAATGATGAGAACCTTGGAAAATATGATGACAGGGATGATGAAGTTATCTTCTTAGGGTATGCTACAAACAGTAAAGGATATAGATGCTATAATAAGAGGTTGCACAAAATGTTTGAATGTATTGATGTAAAAGTTGATGAAGGAACCACAACGAGAGAGGTATACAGTAATGAGTCTCCTACAGAAGACACAACTAAAGATGAAGATGAATAGATCCAAGAATCAGAAAATGAAGACTCTAAATCAGATGAAGACTCAGACACTCAGACAAACTCAAATCCAGAGTCAACTACAAATTCCTCCTCCATAATCATTCAAAAGAATCATCCTGCAAGTCAGATAATTGGGGAAAAAGACAAAGGTGTACAAACCAGGAGAAAGTTAATCAAAAACATCGAACAATCTCATACAACCTTCATATCCATGCTGGAACCCAAGAATTTTAATGAAGCTAGCAGAGATGACCACTAGATTAACACAATGAATGATGAACTTGATCAGATTGAGAAAAACAGCACGTGGGAGTTGGTTCATAGACCTGAAGGCAAAAATGTCATTGGCTCCAAATGGATCTTTAAGAATAAATTGAATGAGCAGGGACAAGTTGTCAGAAACAAATCAAGGTTGGTCTGTAAAGGATATTCTTAGATAGAAGGACTAGATTTTGATGAAACATTTGCACCCATAGAAAGATTAGAAGCTATCAGAATGTCTCTTGCCTATGCTTGTCATAAAAGGTTTAAAGTCTATCAAATGGATGTCAAGTTCGCTTTTCTAAATGGAGATTTAAGTGAAGAAGTCTATATGGAACAACCAGAGGGTTTCGAACTGTCTGATAACCCTGACTTAGTATGCAAGCTGAAGAAATCTTTATATGGGATAAAACAAGCCCCTCGAGCCTGGTATCACAGATTGGGTACGTATCTCAAAGAAAAAGGATTCAAGAGAGGAACAGTTGACAACAATCCGTATATTAAAATAGAGGATAATGATCTGCTCATCGTATTAGTCTATGTAGATGACATCATCTTCCGATGTAATAAGGATTCTTTGGTACAATGGTTTGCTTCTGCCATGGAGTCTGAGTTTGAAATGTCTATGATAGGAGAACTATCATTTTTTCTTGGTCTGCAAGTTACTCAGAGGACTGAAGGGATGTTCATTTCTCAAGAAAAATATCTAAGAGAAATGTTGAAAAGGTTTCAAATGGAAGATTCTAAACCTGTGGGTACACCTATGGTTACTGGATGTAAGTTAAGAAAGGATGATGACTCACCTAATGTTGATCAAAGCTCATATAGATCAATGATTGGCAGCCTACTGTACATCACAACATCTTGCCTAGACATAATGCATGCTATAGGAATGGTAGGAAGATATCAGGTTGCACCTAAATAGAGTCATTTTCAAGCTGTCAAAAGGATATTCAGGTATTTAAAAGAAACAATGACTTATGGTCTGTGGTATCCCAAAAATTAGAATTTTCAGCTAACTGCTTATTCAGATGCAGATTGGGCAAACTGTGTTGATGAGAGAAAAAGCACCAATGGAGGAGCATTCTTCATGGGTGACTCTTTAGTATCCTAGCTTAGTAAAAAGAAAGGTTCCATTTCTTTATCAACCACAGAGGCAAAGTAAATTTCTACTACTACCTGTTGCACTTAGGTATTATGGATGATTCAGACACTTGCGGACTTGGAGGTAAAATACACTGCACCGATCCCAATTCATTGTGATAACACTAGTGCCATTAGTGTGTCTAAAAATCCTATATTCCACTCCAAGACCAAGAATATTCCCATAAAATATCATTTTCTGAGAGAGCAGGTCACCAATTAGATTGTTCAGGTCCATTACATTCCAACCACAGAACAAATTGTAGACATCTTTACTAAACCCCTAGCCAAGACACCATTTGAATATCTCAGACAGATGCTGGGTGTCATCCCGTCTCACATCTAAGAGAGTCCATCCTGCTAGGGTGAGTCTTGTATTGATTGCATATCTGATACCTCCTAAATATACTGCAAAAACTTAGGGGGAGCGTGTTTTCTTTGACATTGATGTCAAAGGGGGGGAAAAGAATAGGTACGGGTGCCTTTGTTGCCATCAATGCCAAAGGGGGAGATTGTTGGCATGCTTTACAAATAGGGTATGCTTGTCATTGATGGCAAGTACAACAACGATGATGACTTGAGTACAGGAAGGATGTGCTAGGCGGCCACCAGAAGTCTTTTGGGAAGACGATGCTGAGATAGCACGACAAGATCAGAGTATGCAACGATGAATCTCATTGAGATTTCCCGATAAATGTCAGATCTGAGCCCGTGGTCTAACCAGTGTTGGATCCAGTAACATCTGCATGCTCTTTAATGAGCAAGGTGAAATGCGCAACCCCAAAAATCCAAAACAAGCACCTCAACAAAGACTCCATTTCAGAATTTCAGTTACTGGGAGATGGAGCGACAAGAACCCTTCATCATCAGGAGTCCCAAAATGTCGAAATGCAAAAAACCTGGAAAAGGTGCATCACTCTAAATGTTGAATACCGGGATCTCGGTTACTAAGAGATGGAGTGACAAGGATCCTTCATCATCAGGAGTCTCGAAATGACGAAAAGAAAAATGCTGAAATTTCAGAAGCAGGCACATCATACCAGGATTTCAGATACCGGGAGATGGAGAAGTCAGAGAATCTCAACATCGTGAGTCTTGAAGTGCCGAAAAGAAAAATGTTGAAATTCTAGAAGCAGGCACATCATACTAGGATTTCGTATACCGGTAAATGGAGAAGTCATAGACTCTCATCATCAAGAGTCCCGAAGTGCCGAAAAGAAAAACGCCGAAATTTTAGAAGCAGACACATCATACCAAGATTTCGGATACTGGGAGATGGAGAAGTCAGAGACTCTCAACATCAGAAGTCTTGAAGTGCTGAAAAGAGAAACATCAAAATTCCAGAAGAAAACACATCATACTGAGATTTCAGATACCAGGAAATGGAGAAGTCATAGACTCTCATCATCTTGAGTCCCGAAGTGATGAAATACGAAATCCCAAAACAGACACATCAACAAACCACGTTAGCTAAGGACATGTGGCACAATCAAGCAATGACAAGTGTCAAGCTGATTCAACATTTTGGGCACATGAAAGTCACACATCAGAGTGACACGTGGCAGTTATTCGACACGTATCAATCCACGTGTGACATCAACAGGTTTAGATCACATCGAAACTTTCTATTTCGGGGTTTTACACAGCTAGAAAAAACTCCACCATCACAATGTCTCAAACTCTGAAATGCTGAAAGAGACCATTGTGAGTCTCGAAAAACTCGAAGGGAAAAATGTTGAAATCCCATCAACTGTCCATCTCAGTGGGTTATGTGAACTGATCTCTTTAGAGATTTTTTTATCATGAATTTGATAATGTTGGAGTCACAATGACTCGAAAGGGAAAAACGCAGAAATCACGAAACCCGAAGTCGCGGAATGATAAAGACTCCATACCGGAGTTTCAGAGACCGATATTTGGAGGAGTCAAGAGTGAAGACTCTTCGTCTCAGGAGTCCTGAAATCATGAAACCCGAAGTTGTGAAATGCCAATTCATCGAAAAGAGAAACTCAGGAGTATGAACCATTGATTCAACTCCATTTCAGAGTTTCGGATACCGGAACTTGGAGGTGTCAAGAACACTTCACCACAGAGACGTCGAAATCCCAAAATGAAAAATTGCAATATACAGTTTCAAACTAGCAGGTGGTCACCGCCTGTGGTCCCGTGGGGGAAGGAGCTAGTATAGAAAAGCTCCTTTTCGGAGTTTCGGGGATCAGGACATGGAGTGTAACAAATATTTACCCTAGGGATCCCGAAATATTGAAATGTGAATTGGCAAAACAAACACAAGATCACATGAAGTCAATCCAACGGTGCAGGTGATTTTGGGCACGATCGGAGGGAAAATGTTGCTCCTCACAGTCTAACTGCTAGAAACCATTGATGATCTCTACCAGAGGATTCAAAGAGACCTCTGTGTGATCACCAGAGGAGTTGAAGGGTTTCCAAGCTTCTTCCAATGAATGAAGACGATTCTTAGAGGGACTGACAAGTGGATGAGCATTGAAGTCTGTAACTAAAGCAGAAAGTATAAGCTCGACTATGCCAGAGAAGATGAAGAGTCTCGACTGTCAGAGAGGCTGAGGAATCTCAGCATGACATCCAGTGATGCTGAACGCGTGGGAAAACTGCCAGAGAAGTTGAAGGGTTACCATGATGATTAGACAGAGCACTCGATATGTGGAAGAGATTAACGTAGTGTAAGCAAGCAGAGGCATTGCACACATTGCATGCACAAGGTGCACAGAAGCTATAAGTACACGATACAGAGAAGAGATGAGTGTTGTTGTTGTTGTGAGTGATGCATGTGTAAAGAAGGAGGAGGAGTGCAGTAGCTGAAATGCACAGAAGACAAAAGGCGCATTGAAGAGGAATAGCACATAGAGTACAAAAGATAGAAGAACAGAAAGTGCAAGGGATGCGTGTAGGAAGACAGTGAGGCAGACAGAGCAGCGAAATCTTGCAGAACAATGATTAGAATGGTAAGCTATTGTTGAACATAATATCACTGTAATAAGTTTCAGTAACACATTTTCATAAAATAGGGTGGTAGGGAGGTGCTAGGGAGGACTGGTGTCCTCAAAGGTTCAAGTGGGTGCTTGAACGTAGGGAGTTGTAGCTTCCTTCTAGTTGGTGCTAGAGAAACTAGGAAGTTGGTGCTTCCTTCTAGTTGGTGCTAGAGAATCCAGGGAGTTGGTGCTTCCTTCTAGTGAGTGCTAGAGAAAATGGAGAGTTGGTGCTCTCAGCAAGTTGCAGCTTGCAAAAACAGAGGTTGTAGCCTCATAATGAGTTGGTGCTCATATGTATGATAATGTAAAGAATGTAAATAATACTTATCATATAAGGAAGAAGAGGTTTTTACCCTGTATGGGTTTCCTCGAGAAATATCAATCTCTGTGTTTCTCATATATGTGACTGATGTTGAATGTGCCATTACTTATTTCCTTGCATTATTATGATCATCATTGAGTGCCTTGTAAAGAATTTAAAAGAAGAATAATTGTTTAAGCATGGTAACAACTGATTCACCCCCCCCCCCTCCCTCTCAATTGTCGACCATGGTATGCTAAAGTAACACATGTGTAAGGAATGGTATTTCCTTTTTGAGTAAATGAATTTGTTTGTTAGTATGCATAGTTTTGAAATTTTTTGTGAGCCACTGCAAGTGTGCAATGAAAATACAATGTGCATGAGAACTAATAGTTTTATTTTATGATTGAAGATGAAATTGCAGGAAGAAGGGTATTGGATATGGTAGTGCTATAAGTCCATAAGGAAGACCAATGCCTGTTGATTATAAAAGGGCTAGATTTCCATGAGAAACAAATATATGGCTTGTGGAAGCAGGTTCATATATGGAATATATAGAAAATGGAATTGTGAATTAGAAAATATGTGGGTAATAGATTTCAAAATAAGTTTGATTGAAAACTAATGAAAGCATATCATGAATTTTTGTATATATGTGATACATGTAAGATGAAAAGGATATGTTTGGGGAGGATAGATGATGGTTTTCAAAGCTGAAAAGCATGGAAAAATGATACTGCAGTGACATGAGAACCCTGTGATAAGCCATGATTCCCATAGAATGATGCGTCGTGGTGACATGGGATGAAGGGACACTTTCGGTAGAGCAAGCCAGAGGGATGCCTCGGAAGATAAATGATCAGAATCTGGACCAGTGGTAAAAAATTTGCTCAAAATTCAAAGTGCTCGGAATGTGACGAAAATGGTGCCATTGCGTCCGTCTCGTTCTCTTGATTCCGGCGGTATATTTACTTTCGTAAACGGAGTCCGTATGGAGAAGTTATCGCGATCTGTTCGCCGAGCCAAACAGGAAAAAAAATGACGTTGACTGTACCTGTCCGTATAGTCCATACAGGACACGTGGCAGGTCCATACGGTGACACGTGGCATGTCCGTACAGGACACATGGCAATTTTTGGGTGTGACACGTGTCATGCAATTATGGATTTTTCAGCGTACGGTTTGACCATTTCTGAAGGGACACATGTCACCACTGGAAGGGTGACACGTGGCACATGCTGACGTCAGTATCCTGCATGGACCGGGATGATGTGGCAGGTCGTACTTTCCATACAATGATGTGGCCGCTGAGTTGGTAGTGGTGATGTGGCAATCGTTTACTGGTTGACAGTTGGGTGAATTAAATTTCGACACGTGGCATCATTTGGGCGATTAAAAGGGTGCCACGTGGCCCAATCCCGGGCTGCCATGTGGCACCCTGGGTTTGAAATTTTGGTTGTATAAAAATTATATGGAGGCCGCGAGGTTCGACCCCCGGACCTCCCACTGTCCAATGTCTTTACAAAGACTCGCCCGCCAATGCGCCACCATTTGAGTTTTAATAGCTATATGGTAAAAAATACATTTCAATTTATCAAAGGTTGCAAACGGCGGGGGTTAGGGCTGGGGCTAAGCCCCAGCCCCCGGTCACACTATATACCACATGACCGTCCGTTGATAGCACGCACGGGTGGTGGTTTAAAACATTTGTATCGTGGTTCTTTGGTACTAACATGTGACCAAAACACATGTATATTGCACGGGGGTGTATTACTTATCCTATGGTTATATTAATATACGTATGACCGTTCGTTTATTGGATTCACGCGGGAGTTATGGAATTGGGCGCGTTTTACAATTGTGGTTTAAAACCACGGTGTTGTATGTGTTGTAATATGACCATTTTTGAAATTGGCGCGCGGGGTTTTATATGCTTACCACACGGTTATGTGTATTGCAATATGACCATTCACCATGCGAATGGGCGCGCACGGGTTTATATAAACCACAGTTATATTATTTAAATGCGTGTGGGATTAAACTTGGCTTTACTTTGTGGTTTCAAACGGTTACCCGCCACTTGTCACTTGTACAATGAAAGGTGGAACGTAGCCCTATTTTAGCACTGGGACGTGGCCATATGGTGCCCCATGCGTCCAACACCTCCGACTCGGGGGGCTTTATTCTGGGTAACTGTTCGACAAATTGGCACGTTTTTCGGGATGCACGGTGTTCTGAGTTTTTTCACGGGAAAACGCTCAGGGCTAGGTTCACTTGGACACAGGTGCAGAATGGCGAACAGGTAAACAGAGCTTGAAGGGGAAAAATGGCAGAGGCCATAACTTTTTGAGTTTTTGACCAAATCAAGTGCTGTAAAAGCCCAGCTAGGGGTTTTTGGATGTCCAGAGTCCATTGGAACCATTTTCATAGGCATTTGAAGATCCCATTTGCAGGTTTTTCACATTTGAAGTTTGAGGAAGCTTTAGGAGCCTTAAAGCCCTCATTGTTTGAGGCATTGCTCAGATGAGCCCATGTCCATTTTCTGAGACTGAATAGTCATTTCTGACTGTTTATTATGCTCTAAACACATTGGGATAGGTTTCAGATCCATTGGAGGACTTCTGTAGGTATTTTTTCTCCATTGAATCTCAGGGAAGCTTGGAGGCCACATGTAGAAGAGGTCATTGTTGGATGAGCCATTGTCCATTTTCAGAGTTTTAACAATCATTTTTGGGGTTTTTTTGTATTATGAATCCAATGGTACAGTTTGTAAATCCATTGGAGTTGAGCAGCAGCTTGGAAAGAGAATTTGAAAAATTAATCCCAAAGAGCCAAGTCCATTGAAGGAGGCTCAAGGAGATGTAGCCCAGAGAGGGGTGAACTCCTTTATCATCTTGGTATTGCTGTGATTTTGATGTGTTATTTTCTGCACTTTATATTGTTGTGTATTGATTTATAACACATATTTAAGCATTTAAAAGAACTTTCCTCACACATAAACATTGACAAGAACAAGCAAGAACTTAACACATAAACCAGTCTTGCCTATTTTAACACATGAAGCAAGGTCCTGTTAAGGTTTATGTTAATGAGGTAGAGGGTGCTTGCATAGCATAACAAGTCAGCCTTCTATTTTCAGATCAATAAAGCGCGAGGGATGCCTCAATTGTAAGACTCAACAAAGTCTCTGAAACTCTTCTTGTGCAAGAAATCCTTGGTAGGAAAGATGGATCGCCTGAGGGAGTGTGTTAGCACTAGAAGTCACCTTTGGATTGTTGCAGAGATAAGCCCAGTACCCATCAGATTTATGTCACAATGAATAAATTTAAGGGGGGTCTAATGGATGTAGAATCAAGATTATATCATTTTAACTCAAAAGACTGGGTTGGTACACACATATAAATGAGGTATTGATCTAACTTTAGTCAGTAAGTTGCAGTATAGTGGTGAGTAGGGGGAATAAATTAAGGAGAATGAAGTGGTCTTCTATGGACATCTGGTCTTCCAACAGCCCAAGGATGAAAAAATCAGAAATAATATCCTCTTGGTTCAGGGTTTTAGGGGATTGAATGAAATTATCACTGAACTAAAATCAAACATACATCACAATTCAATGACAAAAACCTGATTGGATCATCCATGCCAAAGTCATTCAACATTGGAGGGAAAAGACAACACATAAACTGATTAAAACTGGTTGTGATGTCACTGTGATCAAACCTACACCACAATAACACAACTACCCTTGAATGGATCCTCCATGCCCAAGTGTTTTAACACAACTTTTTACAAAGGTATGAAAAGAGGTTGACTTACATTAAACAAGAAATCTAAAATACAACTACATAATCAAAGAACTAGAGGCCTCGTCAAAATATTACAATCGAGAGCTTAGCTCTACCATCGACCATTACAAAATATCAAAACTGAGTATTTATACTCAAAAAAAAATCATAGAAGCGTACTTGAGTAGCTACATTGAAGGCATTATGTATGCATGCTTCCTGTCATACTATGCATGCAGTCTTTGACCAGACCTGAACTTGGATCAGACGCAAGTGGGCTTCAGAACAGACCTGTTGATGAGCCAACTAATCGACAGTCCTTTCATGTGATTTCCATTTATGGAAGAAACGATGTTCAACCACCACCAACCAACCTCAATAAATTATTCATTAGGATCGAGGAAGTCCCAAGTCAAATCTGCACCTATAGCACATGGCAGATGACAAGGTGATTGGTGTGCCAAGCATGAAATAGTCGACGAGAGATGGCCATGTGGACAGTGCAGGGGCCACACAAGAAGGAGATGAGGTGGACTGGGACAGAGATGATGTGGAGTGAGGTGGCACAGGTGGCAGTAAATGAGAAGGGGGTAGGCATTGGTAGGAAGGTGAGTGGAATATAGGTGGAGGGAGCGAAAGTGATAGGGGAGTGACCACCTGTCAACCTAGGATAGGAAATAATAAGCACATGCGCATATCGGGGCTGTGAAAAGTGGTTTGAAACTTCCCCACTTTTGGGCCCGATGTGTGTCTCTGCCTGACATGTAGCACCTTTAAGAAACCACTTTTTAGTCCCTGGCCCGCCCTATAAACTTTATCCTGTACACATGTTGAAGCCTCGATATGATCGACGACCGTTGATCTGAGGCACACTAATCTTGACTGCCCAAATTTGTGCATGACTTATCACATCGCACCAAAAGGTCACATTGCACCTCTGACTTAGGATATAAGACTATTTGTGGTTTTTTGCCCATTTTCTTTGATTCCTTCGCCAAGGGACCAACTTCTTAGGAAAACACCCCCCTTTTACAAATTAATGTGATAAGGGCATGCGTGAGTGTATAGAAGAGAAGGGCATGCGTGAGACTGATCTTGGAGGGTGAGTAACTGGAAGGAAGGGGAGACTTTTATATCTCACATAAAAGAACTCGGTGGATTCTTTAAAATTTTGTCATTTGTTTACTGGGATCACACACACAATGGGTATGTCAAGGAAAAAGTGAGCCAATTTAGTGAGACAACCAAATGGATGCAAATCCATGAAATTGCACAGATAAGTATTATGCTAATACAAATATTTCCTCTTGAGTTTTGAACAACTGTAAATTGTTTTTGCATGAAAATTGTGATTAATATGCTTTTTTTTTTAAATTATTGAAGGCATGTTACAAAATCCAAGAGTCTAGGAAAGGACTAGGTCGATAAAAGGAAAATGTTGCTAAAGAAACTGAAGAATGAGGCATGAATGGTGTTTTTGAGATGCAAAGAGAACTGAGGATGGTGTTACTTTAATGGGGAGGGGATTGTAGTATCTCTATTTTCCCCATCTTGTAAATATAACTATATTTTTCTAAAAGACTATGGATAGACTAGTTATGTGTGGATGTTGGAATTGATGAACCTTTGATACAAAAGGTAATGTAAATGTTTATGTTGTTAAAAAAACTGGGAATTGTTGCATAACTACAGAAGGGGTTGCCAATACAGATTATGATGCATGAGAGGGAATGGTTAGGGGAACCAATAATAGTTGAGATGACCCCTGCCAGAATAATACTCTACTAGAATTAAATTCCTTAGACCAGGAACAGTCCTCTATCCTAGAGAATTTAAATACTAGTCAAGATGGTAGTTGAGAAGTATTCCTCAAGTGTCAATGAGGATATGGGAATAATACCCCATCTGGAAACTTCCTAATCTGACCCACGAATTTGGAAATGGGCTCAAGAAATCTTGTTGTAGAAGGAAAGAAAAAAATGAAAATCATGGACAGAGGGAAAAGAATACACACAAATGGGTTTGGTGACCATCTCTGAAGAAGTAGAACATGTGAGGCTCTCTGGTTCTGAAGAGAACCAAGAAAACAAATTATTTTGGGTGCAAGAACTATTAGGCAGTGTTTTCTAATCAAGTTGATAAACGAGGCCATATAGAAGATTAAGTGATTGAGTGAGAAATCATAGCAGACCCCCTTTCTTGGTGGATAAAAGACTGGATTGCTAAGTTCCCGTGGGAAAAGGAGAGTAACCTTTGTCCCTTGTTGTTGTTGAGAAAAAGAAGAACCTTACTCTCATGGAATCATGATCTGGCTAGGGGGTGGCCAATTGTGGAACACACCAAGAGAAACTATGTCTATGGTTGGGTAGAATGGAACACCCTTCAACAATTTCCAACTAATTCCAAGCTTCAGATAAGTGTTTTTCTGAGTTTTGTATTTTTTTAACTGATTTATTTCATAATGTGGATTTCAAGTGCTAGATGATTTCTAAAACTATTATCATGTTTAAATGATAAAAATTTTGAATCTAATTTTCTGACTGGCTGGGAAATTTGAAGTAAAGTTTTGGAAATCATATTTTGTCATTGGTTTCCTCCATGCCCCTATTTAGAAAAAAAGAAAGTTGTTAGTAATGGGCTCTAAATCAAATTTGGAGCAGAATATTGGATGATCACTTGTATTAGTTCATATGAACTAATTCTCAAGTGATGATAAATTCAATCCACCATAGTCATTTCAAATCAACTAAGTAATTATGAAAGTGCAACTTTCTGTTAGAAACTTGAAGACTGGGCATAGGAATTTGGCCTCTTTGTTGGTCTAAAAAATCTACCAAACTTATATCTTGATGAAAGATCAACACATATTTGAAAATAAGAGAGAAATCCATGCATTAGAGAAGAAGTAAAGTATTTTTATAAACAATTATTAGGAAAGGAATGAGAAATTCACTTTAAGTTTCTAAATTTGAAATGAAAATGAAGTTTAGAAATTGACATATTGT
>ML845560.1:0-10305 GCA_009831015.1 Picea engelmannii | reverse complement strand
TTGGGTGACAAGATTCCACAAGAGGTATGGACTGGTAAGGAACCTTCTCTCACACATCTTAAGGTATTTGGCTGTGATGCATATGTTCATGTTCCAAAGGAAAATAGGAGTAAGCTAGATATGAAGGCAGAAAAATGTATCTTTATTGGATATAAAGATGGTCTCAAAGGTTATAAGCTTTGGAACCCAGAAACTAAGAAGGTAGTGTATAGCTGAGATGTGGTATTTAGAGAAATGAAGGATGTTGTTAAACAGAAATTCCTACCAAGTAAGGAAGAACTAGAGAATATAGAGTTTTATTTAAAGGATGATGAAGCAGACTCTACAGAAGAACATGAATCAGAAGAAGAAGATCCTCATACTCCAGTATTGAGGAGATCGGATTGAGAAATAAGGCTACCAGAAGGGTATAGTCCATCTGATTTTCGTTCAAATTTTGCTTTGTCTATTACTGATGATGATCCTAGAGCTGTCAGGGAGGCAGTGGATTCAAAGGATGGAAATCTCTGGAAAAGGGCCATGGAAGAAGAAACGGCATATTTGGATAAGAATGAGGCTTGGGATCTAGTGGAGTTTCCAACTGGAAGAAATCCCATTGGTAGAAAATGGGTATTTAAAAAGAAGCTGAATGTAGAAGGAAAAGTGGAGAAATACAAAGCTCGATTAGTAGCAAAGGGTTATTCCCAGGTCGAGGGAATTGATTTTGGTGAGATTTTTTCTCCTGTTGCCAAGTTAACCTCTATAAGACTTCTGTTATCTGTTGTTTCTGCATTTGATTTTGAAATAGAACAGATGGATGTGAAGACAACATTCCTGCATGGGGATCTGGAAGAAGAAATCTTTATGAAGCAACCAGAAGGTTATGCTGTGAAAGGAAAGAAGGAGTTGGTATGCAAGCTGAAAAAGTCCCTATATGGTTTAAAACAATCACCAAGGATGTGGTATCAAAAATTTGATACTTATATGCTGGGACTTGGCTTTACAAGAAGCAAAGAGGATCACTGTGTGTATTCTAAATTAATTGGTGATCATTTGATTTATTTGGTCTTGTATGTGGATGACATGTTGCTGATAGGAAACAACAAGGAGATTATCTAGGATGTGAAAATTCAGTTGTCCTCTAAATTCGACATGAAGGATCTTGGTGCTTCAAATTTCATTTTGGGCATGGAAATTAAAAGAGATCGAAAGAGGCGGAAACTCTAGTTAAATCAAAGAAAATATGTCGAGACAATATTGCAGAGGTTTAATATTCAGGAATGTAAACCGGTTAAGGTTCCTATTCTTGTTGGTGTAAAGTTATCCGCGGATCAGTGTCCCAAGACACATGAAGAAGAGGATCACATGTCTCATGTTACATATGAGAGTGCAGTTGGTAGTTTGATGTATGTAATGGTCTGTACTAGACCGTACATTGCACATGCAGTGGGAGTTTTGAGCAGGTATATGTCAAAACCAGGGAAGGAGCATTGGACAACAGTAAAAAGAGTTTTCAGGTATTTGCATGGCACTGCTAGCTATGGATTGTGCTATGAAGGAAGACCACTATTGGACAGAGTGGTTGATATACATGGCTTTGTGGATGCAGACCGGGCTGGAGATTTGGATCGTAGGAGATCTACAAGCGGGTATGTGTTTAACCTGTTTGGAGGAGTAATAATTTGGATGAGCAAAAGACAGGCTGTAGTGGCACTTTCAACTACAGAATCTGAATACATGGCAACCACTCATGCAAGTAAGGAAGCAGTATGGTTACAAAGATTGTGTTCAGGTATTGGGTTGGTACAAGAAGCTGTAAGGATAGACTGTGATAGTCAGAGTGCAATTTTCTTGGCGAAGAACCTTGCTTATCATTCAAAGACAAAGCACATTGATGTTCAATATCATTTTGTAAGAGACATGATTGAAGAAAATAAAGTATCACTGATGCAGGTGGACACTTTGAAGAATGTTGTAGATTCATTAACAAAATCTGTGATAACTGAGAAGTTTTCTTGGTGTAGAGGATCCATGGGCATTGCTACCCTGGATTGTTGACTATGTAACCTTGTAACCCCCTGTGTGCAAAGAAAACAACAAGTGGGAGAATGTTGGGTATGTGTTATATTCTTTGCGCGAGTAGTATATATTCTTTCCGCTGGGCCGACATATTTCCGGGATGACATATTTTCGGGATGACATATTATCGGGATGACATATTTCCGGGACCACATGATATTAGGTGGTTTTTCAACACATGGTTTTTATTGCCAATGGTTTTCTATTTTCGGTTAAGGAATTAGGGTTTTGGACTAATCCACGTCATTGGGTTAGGGTTTTGGATGCCGTTGGCTCCTATATGTATATTGTATTGTAAACAATGCAAAACAATGTATTAATATAATATATGCTGGTTTTCCCAATTTGGGTTTCCAGGTGAAAAATCTCTGTGTAATGTTTGTATTTGCCATTGTATCTTTTCTATTCTTTTCTGAATATCAGTTTGCAATAAATATTGTACAAGGTTAGAATTTACAGCCACGTCCCATAACTATGTCTATTTTTTCTCCTTAGATCACCTATGGTGAGTCTCGTCACCGTGGCCTTTTTCCCCAATAAACACCTGTCGTGTCACCTAGCCATATTCGCCATTCATCATTACCTGCCATCTCACACTCCAAACGATCCATTGGAAATTTATTACTGGCTGACTTATCCATTAGCCTATTGACCTGTCTTTCGCACCCAACGGATATCTGTTCATTCGAAACCACCATTTCCCGTCTTCTTCCATTCACTTACTATATCATCTCACCAGAAAAATACCTTTTCCTGTCGCACCAAAGAATTTTCTCCCGTTTCGTCTCTGTTATGGCCAGTTGCCCAAAACCATAGACATTCTTGCTAACCGTTTGTTTTATTTGCAGGTATTGTTACAGTGATGGCACCAAAATCAAAGAGAACAGAAGGAGAGGAGAATCCTTTTCTCCCGCCTCCTATCGACCTCGACAGGATTCCTTTGGCCGACAAAGACTATTTAATCACAGACACAAATTGGGAATTCGACTTCGTGGACCTATAGTCATGGCTTAAATAAATTTTCCTAGAACAGAGTGATGAAATTGGGCTCTCAGAGTCCAACCTACGCTTGTATCTTTTCCCCCAGATTCACCACTTCCCAAAATTTTCCCTTAAGTGCCAAGCCCATTATATCCCCGAATAAAGAGACATTGTGTACTAGTCTGGGGAAATTCTTTTCCTCATCACACCAGAAACCATCGACCAAATGATGCAGATATCTAGAACCGAATCTGCCTCACCGTTTAACCTCAAAATCATCAAAGAGATCTACCAGAAGCTGTCATTTCCTCAATCCGCTCAGCTCCCCACCACAAACCCCCCTTATCCTTCCTCCCTGTTCTCAATAAAAGGAAACCAGTTCATCATGTCACTATGTGCCTTGCTTGGATATTTTTCAGATCAATGGGTAGATGAACCCATTTTGGGTTTTCTATCCATTTTCTCCACCGATGAGAAACCCACTACACAGTTCAACTACAACAGGTTTCTGGTGGACAACATTCATGAACAATTCATAAATTTCGCCACAAAAAGCATGTTCTGGTATTGTTCAATACTGCCATACCTATCTGTTTTCTTCCAAGTCGACAAATTCTCTTTCTCTATGCAGAAGATAGATGAGGATGGTACACCACATGCAACAACAACATGGAATTCTTTGCTCAGACATAACTCCACAAAATTCAGTTTCAAGTAGTTCATCAAACAGTTCTACCACCCAGTGGTGAGTATGCTTAGTGACAGACCTGAAACCAGAATTAATGAAGAAATTCAGAGGATTCTACATCTCTCATACCTTACAAAGACTGGTGATTGGTACCTATACCAAAATCATACTGAGATCAGAATCTATGGGTACGAGTTGGCCCCATATAAATTGCCCAGGTACTTACCTGTCAGAATTTTTTCCCTGGAATACATAAGACAGATGATAGACTCATATGACATACATTTTGTGTCTCCGAAGAAGAAGTAGCAGCTGAGAATCAAAGGGCAGATCGAGTCTATTATCTGCAACAACTGAGGCACCGAAGAGGAAGCATACAGACTGCTAAAAGAAATGAAATTTTTTGTTAGATTCGCGTGGCACTATGATCCCTGTTGGATAATTTTCGAGATGAGGATAAAAAATAAGAATATCCTGTATGTTCACATATCCAGGCATGAGGTAGAGAAGTTCGCAAACCAGACATAATGGGAGCCAAACACACTGGTTAAGACAAAACAATAGGACCCTTCAGTCACTGTTTCACAGACGACTACACCACAGGTTCCAAAGGAGAAAAGTATCAGGAAGGACACTTCACCTTCTGTCACTGAAGTATCATCTGAAGAGTTCCAATTGCACACAAAGAGGCTGAAAACCACTCAGCCACCTGACGCAGCTAGAGAAAAGGAAATTCCATCCACTACAATTATGGAGGTGGATCGGTCACTCCTTAGTACAAGCAACAAGCAGATCATAACCATAGTATTGCCAAAGAAGACTACAAATACTCCACCAGTAAAACATCCAGGTAAAGCAGGACCGAAGCTGAGTATCATTGAGAAATATGATTTGATCAAGAAAAAGAATCAAACGTTGACTAGCAACACATATGCTCAGTTCTGAAAGCAAACATCAACTGCACAACACAAAATGCTATCGACATTTGACACTGAGAAGGGTAGAATGCACATGGATTTCCTCCAAGCACAGGTGCCAGACCCAAAGGCAATCACTAATTACAAAAGGGAAACTTTCTAATTCCAGACTAAGGATGTGCATCCAGCTGATCAAATGGATCTACACAGGCAGACTGGAGAAATGGTTTTCTCCACATTGGCCAATGCTTCAACCATTGAATCCAAGCTACAGGTATCTCTAAACAACGTCTAGGCTCGGCTGAAGTTGGAAAAAATATCATCCTTTTCCAAGGATAACAGGATCAAGACATTGGAAGAGTTGGTCCTCAAGATCGGATATGATCCCTCGAATGTGAAAGCAGCTGAGGAGATGCTTAAGAGGAAAAATGACAACATAGCATCTCTGAGGAAACAATTGAAGCTGCCTCCAACAATAGACTCACAAGCAAAGGAAATGGTGAAGACAGAAGTAGAGAAAGATGATATTCTTAAGATAATCATGGAGCAAAATGCACAATTGAAGGAAATGAAAGTTGAACTGGAGAAACTAGTGAAAGAGAAAGAGAAGTCAAAGCCCATGGAGGTCATTCCATTGATTGCAGTTCCACTCTTAGGAGTGAGCATAGCATCCCTAGCAGAAATCCCATCAACAACTCCACTGACGTCTCTGGAAAAGACTGTTGAACTAGTTAAATCCATGGAGGAGATGAATCTACAAGAAATGGAGATTAGTAGGCTCAAAAAGGAGATTGAGAACCTCCAGGAACTCAAAGATTCTTATCAAACTAGCTACTCCAAGGAAAAACAAGTGTCAGACCAGCTCAAACAAGAGTTACAACTGCTTCGAAAGCAAATTGTGGCAGGCAAAACACTGTCCAGAGTCAAGGAAAGTGTTCGGACAGACATTACCATGTCCATGAATGAAATATGGCCAATGATACAAATTATGTTTGAGCAGAATGAATTGGTACAAAGAAGTAAACAAGCCATCGAGAAGATAAGAGAAGAACTAGTAGAGATGCCCATAGAGGCTACAGAAATCATCAAATTCCTAAATTCTAAAACCAGAGAGGAGCTGGAAGATTTGAGAATTGAAGATAGAACAGAGACCATCCTTGAGGTCAAGAGAGTCCTGACCAAGAGAGGACTGATGCTATAGCTAGAAGAAAAGGTTTAGGCTATGGACCTAGGAGTGCAAAGGTTTTTAAGAAAGATCGAGGCTCTACAAAAGAAGGGTCTTCCCAGTTTGAAAGTGATAAATGACAAATTGATGACGCTCCTCGATTACAAAAAGAGACTTGACGCTGTGGCTAAGGATAGTTCAAAATTCTCAAGAATATAAGGCAGTATCACTGGCAAGGCATTCCTAGATGCTCTACAGTTGGACATCAACATACAACATGAGATCTGTTACATCTTCATCATAAAGCCAACTTTTGCTAAGTATAGGGAGATGGATGAAGTTTATCGAAGGTTACTCAAAGTCGTCATTCCTAGTCATCTTCGATGGGAAGAGATTTGCAATCTAATCGAGTAGTCGATGAGCTGTCCCAGCCCAGTCAGCTATCTAGTAAGACGAGGTCATGTAGAGGCCTCACCAACAGCTTACCCAGAAAACAACATGAAGTCTTGACACATCATCAAACAGTTTCCTAGATTTTTGTAGTTTGTTACGTTATTTAAGCTAAAAATAGATTTACCACGTCCTGATCTTTAATCATGGGATTGTTTGTATTTTTGGTTATAAATACTTCACATTTCAAAGTTTTGGGGGTTGATCTTTACGCCCCGCAAGCTACCAGACTGTAATATTTTTATCAAGAGATCTTCCATTAATACAAAGAGGCTTTTTCATAGGATTCTTGCGTGTACTCATTGGTGATGTTTTCCTCTCTTAGTTAAATGTTATTCTCGCTTAGTTATCACATTGTTTTCTAAATCTAATCTTTAAAAGTAATGGACATTGCAGCATTTATCTCTGGATACCCTGTTTCTGACTTTAAAGATTTTAGTGTTTCATCTTCTGATTTTACGATAAAGAAATTCTTAACTGCTTCTTTGTTGTAAATAACATTCTCGCTTTTTCTGCTATTCCTCATTTTTACTGCTAAAAGAATCCAACGAGTGCATTATCTCACCCTTTGAAAGGTTTCTTCATTTTCTGGTTTAGATTTTTATTTCATAATACAGACCCCATAGCCCAATGAATGTGTAAAGCTATCTCAGGAAACTTAACGAAAACGATGACAAACAAAACAAACATATTTTATGCACCTAGCCTAATATTCTAAACTTGAAACATATCTAAATCATACAGAGAGATCCCTCTCTGAATCTGGTAGGGCTAGATCCCAGCTTCAAAGTGGTTGGATAAGTTACCTCTGGTAAATCCCTTCTTTCCTAACAACCTCTAGGAATTTACAGAGTGTTTACAAATTATTAATGTGTTTCTTTGCATTTAAGGAAATGATTTCTTAGACATGGAAAATGAGTTCTTAGCCATGGAAAATGAGTTCTTAGCCAAGTAAAATAAATTTAACTTTTTACTCCAAGACTTCTAAGTGGTTAAGAGTTTACTCCAAAACTCCAAGACTTGAAAGTAGTTAAGGTTTTACTCCAAAACCTAAGAGTAGTTTCATCTTGTCACTTGTTTCTAAAAAACATCCAAGGGATCAGGGGTGATAGGTGTGAGGGGAATCATCTGTGACTCCAATGGAAATAATCTATATGAGTATTTTTTGGGGCTCGACAAAAATACCAAAACTCAGGAAGAGGTTCTGACAGTCTACATGGGTTTACGCCTCATCCTAGCTGAAAAGATGGCTTAAGTTATTGTCCTTTGCAACTATGATCTAATTATAAAGGGGCTCAAGAGATTGAGTAAAAATTATCTACCTAGTATTATACAGATTTACCAACGCATAAGGGACATGGAAAATCAATTTAATTCTATGATTTATTTTCACATTATAAGAAGGAAAAATGGGAAGGATGATACATTGGCTAAAGCAATGAAGCAATTAGCACAAGGAAAAAATTGTGTTAATAAGGAGTACTCTCAAACATATATCCCTTAGGTTGATTATGAAATCTATTAAAAATGGTCACCTCTCCTCAGAGTGATGTCAATTTGGAGGATTAATTATTGAATAAATGGATATGGGAGGGGCTGTAACCCCACCTCCCATCTATAGAAGGACTTATCTCGTCATCAAAACTCTCAATATGCTTAGCTACCGCCTTGTACTAGTGACACAAGGCCCTTAGTTAACACACCATATGCTATATCTTCCTCACATGCAAATATTTACCTCAACATTATGTGAAATGACTATCTCATGTGGGATCTTCCCATCGCAACAAGATCAAATCTTTGTATTCATCCCCCTCGACCTTGTAGGCATCCCCATCCACATGGGATCCACAACACATATTCTTATCTCTACAATGAATTCACAAAGGGGGGAATCATATCAGTTTATGGTTGCTTCATCTCTTCCAAAGGAATTCTCACAATCTCAATTACATCATTTTATGAAGGCATACACAAGGAATTTAGCAATAGGGAGCAACATCAGTATTTGGCATGTTCAATTCTACCTAGGCTTGCATTAGCTTTCCCCAACCTCTTCTAAAAAATGTGGCATCATAGTATATCCCCATGTGATTGTACAGAGTGTAAATTGGCTTTCCTTCAAGATCAAATGCAGAATTAGCAGTTAGATATGGAATCTCTACATGCCTCTAATGCTAATATCGATCGCCAGTTGTAGGAACAGGAATCAAGAGAGTTGAGAAATTATTCATTGTTCTTAGAACGTTGAACCATCATACATCCCAGATACAATCTCTTCATCAAAATTCTTAGCTTCATCCTTCAGGGGTCTAAGTTCAACAAAATTCAGTGCCATCCACGAGGTCAGTCACCTCTTGTGTATTTCAACAACTAATTATGCAACAGCCTGTGTGGGACCCTCATGTACCCACTTCGGGTGAGGTAGACATATAGTTGAAACTCTCCTAAATTAGACTAATGCAATGTAAAATAAAATTTTTGTTGGACATATTTTCATTGATATGTTGTCATTGATGTCAACAGTCGATGCCATTATGATGTGATAATAAGTTATCATAGTTGAAATTTTCATTGATGTCAAACAATATGCAAATATCAAAGCTTAGAATGAAAAGTGCATTGAAAGTATGCAAAGAATGAAAATGTAAGACGATATGCAAAGCTCGGAGAATGCATATATCCTTGGTTCAGTTGGAAACCAAGTATAAACCCAAAAAGCTCAGAAGAGATGATGCACAGGAGGCTTAGAATAAATGAGGAGTAAATGAGGACCATCGGATATGGACAATACATGATGGTTGTTGGATCAGAATAGTGGTCAACTTCGACATTGACCACTTTGGCAGAAAAGGGCTGAGAATAAGTAATATTACCCAAAGGCCAGAGTCTTGAAGTGGACAAATACCAATCGTTGGATCGAGTAAAGTGGAAGGACAGTGTAATCCACAAATATTCCAAAGAGGACATGAGTCATCTGATTTGAGAAATATTTGAAGAGTGATATTAACCATCTGATCTATAAATTGGAAGGATAAGATAAGCAAGTCAAAAGGGATGAGATCCCGAATACCCAAATTCCTGATAGTCGTTGGATTGAGTTAATCTTTTTTGGGTTAAAGAAGGACCATCAGATCTGTAGTAGGAGCTTCAAAATGTTTCTCAGCTATTAGATCAAGATTTGATCTAGAGTTAAGTATTAGTCATTGATCTGGAATAGAAAAGGGTAGCCATTAGATCAACAGTGGTCAAATTTGGTGAAATGAACTCTGGAATATTGAAGGAATGTGAAGGAGAAATCACCCGAAGCACCGAAGGCCAAATTCAACATTAGCCATTGATCTACTTCGAGATCTTTCCCAACCGACGATCAAGTATAGTGGAAGGATAGCATAAGTGGAGGTGTTAACTGACAACAAGCGATCACCACCGCTTTATGACTCATTTGGTAGGTAATCACTTCGGAGGAATTGCTACTCTAGAATTCATGATCTATGAATAACTAAAGTTCCAAAGTAAATGAGAACCGTCTAGCTCATCTTGACATTAAAACGTGTCCATCGATCTTGACAAGTGATCAAGAACTTCTTTAGCTTAATGCCTGGTCACCACCTGTGGTCATATGGAATAAAGAAACAAAGGAAAGAAGAAGAGGCAATGCTCAAATCAATAAGCCTATGGTTTTAATTCGACTAATAGTTAACACTGGAATAATACAGAGAATTGATAAAAGATCAAAATATGATCTGTTTATGAACTGAGAACACAACAGAAGCATGAGTATGATATAATGAGTCGATCCATGTATGTGATCAACTCATGAAGACAAAATAACCGACACATAGTCATGATTAAAAGAGAGTTAATTCATGAGCATTATGAATAAAGGATAAAAGGAAAAATGATATTAATTAAAGATTAATATTATAATTTTAAATGAAAAGGTACAATGGTTCAAATATAAAAAGACACAATGATTCAAATTCACACTAGTTGGAAGACTTTATAAACAAGAAGGAATGGTGAGAAGATATGAAGTGGAATTT
>ML845559.1:22995-36767 GCA_009831015.1 Picea engelmannii | reverse complement strand
TTAACAAACGTGAGACAACCTACCAATAATGAAAGTAGGTATCAAGGAACCGAGCACATTCCTATAAGTGTGAATAAAGGATTCAGTGTCGAACACCTGAGGAATCCATTGATCAGGAGACATTGATGTATTCCCATCTGTCAATGGCGAGAGAGCCTGCCACTAATGACTAAAAGTTTCAAGGTACTCATAAAACTCTAGGTCCCATATCCAGAATAAATGAGCTAAAGTCGATGGAAAGAGACCTATTGAAAGGAGAGAATTAAGGCATCTCTCATTAGTCAGAACAAGGAACAAAGTAGGAGATTCATAATTTGGTGGAGATCAGACAGAGAACATGTTCATGAACTAACGACCTTGTGCGTCTTTCACTTGTGCCAAATGCAAGGGGTACACGAAAAATACCCTCTTAATAGAAGCCAATGATGAAAAATGTTGACAAAGGAAAGGAAACTACCAATAAGGCTAATGAAATCCAACACACTACATGAATCCCAAAGTGTGAATAGATGTCTTTCCGTCGAACACAAGGGAAACCACCCAATCAATGACCAATGATGAAATGTCGACTATTGGGTTCAAGGTGACCTACCAATGATGAAAGTAGGGCCAGAGTGCATGATAAGACCATAGTATCATGTGATTTTGAGACAAATTGAAGGTATGGCTGACATGCAAAGTCAAGAGTTCTGAGGAATGGTCAACATAGGTTGATAGAATTCCTTTGAACAAGAACACGAGACATTTGGTAGACTCTGGTAGCATAGACCCAATGACGTAACTATTAAATGAAAGAGGCATCAATAATGTTCTCTATAGGGACTGGAAGAGTAACCAGTCGGTAGAGAAAACTCTTGAAACGAGATCATCTTCCTAAGGCCATGCTAAACCCAAAATTATGATGAGACAAGGACTCAATAACTTTGTGCTCTGTTCAAAGGTGACACAACTGCTACCAAATATAATATAGTACTCCCTTCCCGCCCATCTTTTTTTGTTTTTTCATAACAAATGAATGCTATGATATAGAAGAGGAAACGACTGTCACAAGTAAGAAAAACTAGTTCCAGCAGTGGAACGTACCTATGCTCAATGCATGGAAATGCATGCAAGAGATGGACACTTGGGATGAAGTTCCCTCCAGGGTATAGGATGTCAAATTGTGAAGGATATAAACAAGTCTCTGCTTGGTTGAGTATGAAAAAAATGCTTAGGCAACGATTTATAACGCAAAGCGAGAACCGACTAAAGGCTCAATATTGCAAGCAAGGGCATGAGATGAAATCACAACTTAACACCAAAAAATGTCCTTTTGTATGTCTTTTAGTCTACTTGGTGTGAAAAATGGATAAACTTGTGCCAAATAGACATCTTTTCAAATCCAATTTACAAGTGTGAAAAAGATAAGTTCGCTCGACGATCTTTTCTATTTTTGGTAACGAGTCAGAAAAGAGCTTAACTAATAATCACAACCTTTCAAATCCAATTTAACGAGCGTGAAAGGGACAAATCACTCGACAATATTTTTGGTTTTTAGACGAGTCGAAAAAGATCTTAACTAAGACTCATTGATGTTTTTCTAATCAACATGTAAAGGGTGAGGCCAAGGCTCCCATACTGGTCTTCTGCGGAAGGTCAATATCTTATAGATAGCTGACAAAATCTTGGGAAAACCCGAAGCTCTCCAAGTTGAGGAGGAGAAATTGCTAATGAAGTATATAGTCTCCATGATGGTTGGAATAATGTCTCTTATTGGAAAATACATAGTGTTGGCACAGGGTTAGACCTAGGGTTCAACGCTACAACAACGCACCAACAAAACCCTAACTACTGTCCCTTTCGAAAACACCTATGAAGAAGATGAAGTCTCGCCCGAGGTAGAGGTAGGGGTGGTTGCAGGACTCTAGTGTCTGCAACCTTAGCTGGGACACAGATCTATGATTGTAACACCTCAACATAACACTTAGCATTTAGAGTTCGTTAATATTCAGCCTTAGTTTATAGCACAGCTAAACCCTAACAACACATCAGTGCAATATTTATACAGGTCCAATAGATTCAAGTACTAAGTATAACAACATAGATCAGATATAACATTTATTCATATTATTCAGCACTAATCTACCATATTAGATACTTCTAATCATACATTAGTGCACTAATCATTCAATCACATATACAAGAGAACAACCATAAATCACATAGCAACCACACCACGGGATATACGTGGTTCACCCCCACCTTGGGGCTACGTCCACCAAATATTCTTATTTATTTCTTTTTGTCAATCTTCTACATGCAAAGAGCCGTGATATGTTACTCCACATAGGACAAGAGATCTGCACACCTCGCTAGATCATCCTTCCCTGAATTATAGCACAAAGCCTTCCATAGTCTCTTACAATCACTTGCACTTAGCTCATCAAGTCTCACATAGTATGCATAAATAAATTACAATTACCACTTGCACTTAGCAATTATCACTTAGCACTTAACATCACATACTTGTCCCTCCTTCGATCACATAGATAAAACTACTTCCTACATCGCCTAGATTTCTATTTATACATTACAAAATGGGCCTAAACATGGGTAAACCCATGGGATGACATCCCCATTATCGTTACATAAGCCCAAAACCCAAAAATCCCTAAAAAGGGGCTAAGATCCTGTGATCTCTGCTTCGACTTGCATTCTGTCTTCGACAGCCTGTCAAAGTCTCAAATGTAGGTCAAACATGACCAAGGATCCTCAAAACTTGGTCAAGGGGAAACACATAGGTGGGGGTATGGGATTCCCCATCAGGTCATCCCAATTGAAGGGAACCTCGTTAAGACTTTGAGGGAGATCATTCGGGGGAAGAATAAATCTCTCTCATTTAGAAGGAGAAGGATCTAGCATGTTGATGACATGACCGAAGGATGTATCATTCTCTATACAGAGAATGGGATTGACCAAATATTGCACTGGTATGACCACCTCTTCAGATCTTGGCTGAAGAGGATGCATGGTGATAAGTATAGGATACACATAATCCTTGATAATGGGGGTGAGGTCAGGAGAAGGTAGCACCATGTCTCTCGAAGGAGGAATAGGGTGCGGGGAAACTACAGATGTCTCCGAATCTGAAGGAATCTTGGGAGAGCTCCATGCTCCTGGTATCTCGGTAGTAGCTGGACACAAATGAGTAAGGTGACTTCCTTCACAAGTCCTGCAAAGGAATTTAGGCTTATGTCTGAGATGTCTAGGCTTCTCTATGCCCCCAACGTTTTTTATAACGGCTGGTGACACGCTCTCATCAAGATTGGCAGAGGTAAGAGAGTCTTCTCCTATATGATGAATAGATATTGGCGATGTGACATGGCTATGATTCAGGGTGAATAGGATGGTGCCCCCAACATAATTGGGAGAGGTTGGGTGTGATTTATCGACATAATTTGTAGAAAATGTTGACCCATCTCCAAAGCGACTAGCAGAGGTTGGTGATGGAGCACCAGTATGACTGATAGTGACTGGGCTAGCGGTAGATTGTGGCATTTGATGCCAAGGTCCGGGGGAATATTAGTTTTGAAATATTGCAGGCCATGAAGGATCTTGGTGTATCTCATGTCCCTTCTCATAAAGCCTACGCCAAAATGGTTCGAAGAGGTTTGGATGGGCATCATCGCCAAGGTCTGTGAAGAGATGGAGGTAGGATAAGAATTATTCGAGTGATGATATATGTTGCCCCATTGTGAAGGGGTCCCATAAAGAGGGTAGCCTGAACCGTAAAATTGATTCTCCCCATATGAAATACCTGGGGGTACTTGAGGACCTATCATGGAAAAAGTGTTCAAAGGAACCGACATGGAAGACGAAAGATACATGGATGGGGCGTAATAAGTGGGATAAGAACCCATCTAAGCACTGGCTCCTGGAAGAGCATGGCTAGCGTTGGATCCATAAGGGGGAAGGTTTCAACCTCCCATGGGGACACGACTCATACCAAATGAAGAAGTAGGCATTGGAGCCATGGATCCCCCGGATCCAATGCTAGGATTCATATACGTGGGCCAGGGAGAGGATTGCATGGGTGAAGGGCATATCAACAAAAAAATGACTAGAGACCCAAGGCACAGATTGAGTGTTATATTTATGCATACCATTGTGAAAAGAGGAAGGATTTTTCCCCATGAAATGAGTAGGAATCATGGGATGGGTAGCAGTAAATGAGGGAGCAAAAGAAACTCCACTATCCATGATGATGAAACCCAAAAGAGACTCCTAAGGCCAACTAGTAGTCAAAGAGCATCCTGAAATTCAAATGACCAATATGCATGCAAACGGGCTAAAGTGGTTGAGTGGCATCCCTTGCTAAAGAAGGTATGCCTCATCCAAGAGGGATTTGAGACTCCCCGCTAAAGTTTGGAGGTAACAAAATCAATTATAGGGGCCCACGTGGGCTTAACAACCAATTGGTCAGATCCCCCCATAGAGGTAATCTTCCATAAAGGTTGTATGTTTTTCGGCCCCTATCTGACCCAGGGTACAAGCAGAATAACCCCTGCAAGTAACCTATGAGATACCTAAGTCAAGCAACCAATAAACCATTGTATAACCGATGCACAGGTGAACAGTTGTAAATTTGGATTTTCGCATGAGCAAGGTAGCAAATCCCAAAACATTGAAAGGGTTGCCTCTCATAGAGGTATGGGTACTAGCAAGATCCCCAAATACGAATAAATCCACAGAAATATCTCTGACGCTAGGTGAGTATCTGAGGGTTATCCCTTCAACTAACTTCACGCGACCTCGTGATTAACTCCACTGTGACCAGAGCCTCCTGATATTACCAATTATACAATGGAATTATCAACTCCCTGTCTCAGAGACATATGTTCATTTAATTTCCTTGGAGAAGTTTACTTACAAAATCCTATTTCGAGGCATTAAATCCTAGACTAGTTTGTGCACCCTAAAAATAAAATCATGACTAATCAATTTTAGTTTAAAGCGTAAATTTTATTGGCCATGATTACTCAAAGGGGTATTGAAGTGAAACTAATGATATTATGACTCTGCAAGAATATATATATATATATATATATATATATATATATATATATAATGCAAAGTCTAATTTTAACTTTTCAATGAATGATATGCGTATAAAAACAGTGCAATTTTCAATTTCAATTCTGCAATTCAGAAGCAAAATGAAATCTTTCACTAAATGCACTAATCTAATGATAAATATTTAGAAGACAAAAATGCCAAGCAATGTAAAATGCCTTTTTTTTTTGTATTTTCAATATATTAAAAAGAAAATGCATGGACTGATAAGCAACCTGATATATAAATTATATTGTGTATAAATGGAAAAACTTAAGCAGAACACCATGCAGCCAAGCAAACAACCCAAAGTTCAAAGACAAATAAAAAATGAAAAACAATGAGAAAGAGTCCGCCCAAAAATTCAACTCCAAACAGGTTTCCTGTCAACCCATAGAATCTTAATAGGCACTACAGAGATCTAAAAAGGCTCAACAACTATCAAACTTCACCTAGAAATCACAAAACCAAGCAAAGATGCAAGGAAAAGTGGTATATGCGACTGTTGAGGAAAACAATGTGTATATATGTAGCTAGTAGTGAGACAACACGCATGTATATGCAACTGTCAAGTCATAAGGCACGTACAGGCTTGAAAACAAGGTCAGGTAAGGGAAAAAGGTTGAAAACTCAGACCTAGAGTGAACAGATTCTGTCAAGCAGTGATACGACAAGAAACACAAAGGAAAAAGAGCAATGCAAGGAGAAAAAGTACTTCAACCCTTAGAAAGAAGATTTCTCCCCAATGGAGTCGCCAATTCTGTTACAAGGGAAAAACTCTCTATGGCCAGGGTAAACCACAACAAACATGTTGGACTGCAGAAAACAACTCAATTCCAACATACGCTATATAAACCAATGTGCTAGCAAGATAAGAAAGAGGCCTACCTCAATCCAACGTTTGATGATGTTCCACCGTTGAGCACTTTGACCCAAAGCTTTTAACCTGCAACAAGTTCTCAACAAACAAGCAGAGAAATTATATAGTGATAATATAAAGGGGTTAGCACATTAGATAGCATAATCCATTAATAAACATTACAAACATGCCCATGGATAATAATCATATATTTTCATGATTCCAATTGGACAAGAAAGGAGTATTTCTATTAATAAATGATCAATAGTAGTGATAACATTACAGACTTCCGTGTCGGCATGGTTCGGAACCAAGAAACCAAGTTCCTTCCAAATGAGACTCCACCACTTCAATCCTCCACCAAAGGCAAGCTCATAGAAAAGAGACAATGAGGTTCTCTCAACAATAGGGGAAAGAGCTTGGGGGCTGAACACTGTGTTCAGACTTGAGGGACAAAGGGATGCAGACTCAATATGAAGTAATTTCTCCAGAGTAACTTTTCTCTCAAAGTTGAATTATTTCTCCTCTTTCTCCAAAGCTCGAAATTGTTCTCTTATAGCCTTCAAACTACAACTGAAGGGCCGAGTCGGAACGTTTCCGATATATGGAAGGCCAAGGATCATAGATATTCTGTCATGACTTGGAAACCCAACTTGATTTTTGTATTTTCTGGCACAAATCTCGATGTATGCAGACTGTAGTGGAGCAGTTTGCGTACACACATGTTGTATAGTAGATAGGGCACGTATATGTGGAAAAATGTGTATCTTTAGCTCTGGATTCATCAAAAAGGGACGACAAGTCTACATAGGGAAATGGAAAAAGGCCCTCTATGCAAGATACCAATGGTGAGACAAATCTTGCTATAAAATATTCCCCCTAATGTGTGAGATTAGAGTATCTGCAATGGCCGAAATACATTATAAATAACCCAGAAGTGGAGTGTTGTAAACCCAGCTGGAAAGACTAGTTTCTCATTACATTCTTTATTGACTTTACATACATGGCTGCCAATAGAATACAATGAAGATCCATGTGGAAAATATACCAAATAAGTGTCTGTTGCCATGAATAGGAAAATACAAATGTGGTTTTATGCCAAAAGATGTCATAATCACAAATAAGGCCCAATAGAACTAGTCTCAAAACCAATCTGAAGATATCTGTATACAATGGAGTATAATCTGATGTCCCATGATTATTGCAGTCAAATAGGTGTTGGTCCAATGAAAAGGAAGCAATAACTCAGGGAAGCTGTGGCCACATAGTGATGTCTTTAAGACTTCTACACATCCGCCAAAGGTGCAAGTCTACATCATGTGAATAAAGGAGTTGAGGTCTAACACAATGAGACATCGTTTGATTATCGGCCATTGAGGTATACCATTAACAAACGTGAGACAACCTACCAATAATGAAAGTAGGTATCAAGGCATCGATAACATTCCTACAATTGTGAATAAAGGAGTCGTTGTCGAACACCTGAGGAATCATTGATCAAGAGACATTGATGTATTCCCATCTGTCAATGGCAAGAGATCTTGCCACTAATGACTGCAAGTCTCAAGGTACTCATAAACATATAGGCCCCATATCCAAAATAAATGAGCTGAATTCGATGGAAAGAGGCCCGCTGAAAGGAGAGCATTAATGCATCTCTCATCAGTCAACACGAGGAACAAAGTAGGAGCTTCTCAATTTGGTGGAGATCGGACGAAGAACATGTTCAGGAACTAACGACCCTATGCATATTTCACGTATGCCAAATGCAAGCAGTACACGAAAAAGACTTTATTAATAGCATCCAATGATGAAAAATATTGACAAAGGAGAGGAAACCACCAATAAGGCTAATGGAATCCAAGATACTACACGAATCCAAAAATGTGAATAGATATATTTTCGTCGAGCACAAGGGAAACCACCCAGTCAATGACCAATGATGAAATGTTGACTGTTGGGTTCAAGGTGACCTACCAATGATGAAAATAAGGCCAGGGTGCATGATAAGACCATAGTATCATGTGATTTTGAGACAAATTGAGGGTATGTCCGACATGTAAAGTCAAGAGTTCTGGGGAATGGCCGACACAGGTTGATAGACTTCCTTTGAACAATAGCATGAGACATATGGTAGAATCCAACAACATAGACTCAATGATGTAACTATTAGATGTAGGAAGCATCGATAATGTTCTCTATAAGGACTGGAAGAGTAACCAGTCGGTAGAAAAAACTCTTGAAATGAGATCAGCTTCCTAAGGCCATGCTAAACCCAAAATTATGATGACACAAGGACTCAATAACTTTGTGCTCTGTTCAAAGGCAACATGATTGTTTCCAAATATAATATAGTACTCCCTTCCCGCCCATCTTTTTTTTGTTTTTTCATAACAAATGAATTTTATGATACAGAGGAGGAAATGAGTGTCGCAAGTAAGAAAAACTAGTTCTAGCAGTGGAATGTACCTATGCTCAATGCAAGGAAATGCATGAGAGAGATGGACACTCAGGGTGATGTTCCCTCCAGGGTAAAGGGTGTCAAATTGTGAAGGATATAAACAAGCCTCTACTTGGTTGAGGATGCAAAAGTTGCTAAGGCAATGGCTTATAACGCAAAGTGAGAACTGACTAAAGGCTCAATATTGCAAGCGAGGGCATGAGATGCAATCACAACTTAATGCCAAAAAATGTCACTTTTTATGTATTTTAGTCTACTTGGTGTGAAAAAGGGATAAACTTGTGCCAAATAGATGTCTTTTCAAATCCAATTTACAAGTGTGAAAAAGACAAGGTCACTCGATGATATTTTCTATTTTTGGTAAAGAGTCGAAAAATAGCTTAACTAAGAATCACGAACTTTCAAATCCAATTTAACGAGTGTGAAAGGGAAAAATCACTCGACAATATTTTTGGTTTTTAGACGAGTCAGAAAAGATCTTAACTAAGACTCATTGATGTTGTTCTAATCAACATGTAAAGGGTGAGGCCAAGGCTCCCGTACCTATCTTCTACGAAAGGTCAGTATCTTACGGATAGCTAAGAAAATCTTGGGAAAACCCAAATCTCTCCAAGTTGAGGAGGAGAAAGTGATAACATAGTATATAGTCTCCGCGATGGTTTGAATAATGTCTCTTAATGGAAAAGACATAGTGTTTTCATAGTGGTAGACCCAGGGTTCATCGCTACAATATCGCACCAACAAAACCCTAACTGTCGACCCTTTTGGAAACACCTTTGAAGCATATGAAATCTCATCTGAGGTAGAGACATGGGTGGTTGTAGGAATCCAGTGTCTGTAACCTTAGTTGGGACACAAATCTATGATTGTAACACATCAACATAGCACTTAACAATTAGAGTTCATTAATATTCAGCCTTAGTTTACAACACAGCTAAACCTTAACGACATATCAGTGCAGTATTTATACAGATCCAATAGATTCAAGTAATAAGTATACCAACATAGATCAGATCTCACATTTATTCATATTATTTAGCACTAAGCTGCCATATTATATCCTTCTAATCATAGATCAGTGCACTAAGCATTGAATCACATAGACAAGAGAACAACCATAAAGCACATAACAACCACAACGCAGGATACACATGGTTCACCCCCACCCTGGGGATACGTCCACCAAGTATTCTTATTTATTTATTTATTTCAATATTCTACATGCATAGAGCCATGATATCTTACTTCGCAAAGAACAAGAGATTTGCACACCTCGCTAGATCCTCCTTCCCTGAACTACAACACAAAGCCTTCCACAATCTCTTACAATTAGTTGCACTTAGCTCATCAAGTATCACACAGTATGCACAAAGAAATTACAATTACCACTTGAACTTAGCAATTATCACTTAGCACTTAGCATCACATACTTGTCCCTCCTTCGATCACATAGATCAAACTACTTCCTACATCGCCTAGATTTCTATTTATACATTACAAAATGGGCCTAAACATGGGTAAACCCATGGGCCGACATCCCCATTTCCGTTACATAAGCCAAGACCCAAAAATCCCTAAAAAAGGGTCGAGATCCCACGATCTTTGCTTTGACTTGCGCTCCATCTTTGACATCCTGTCGAAGTCCCAAAAGTAGCTCAAACATGACCAAGGATCCTTAAAACTTGTTCAAGGTCCAACACATAGGTGGGGGTTATGGGATGCTCCATCAGTTCATCCCAATCGAATGGAACCTCATCAGGACTTAGAGGGAGAGCATTCATGGGAAGAATAAATCTCTCTCATTCAAAAGGAGAAAGATATAACATGTTGATGACATGACTGAAGGATGTATCATTCTCTATACGAAGAGTGGGATTGACCAAATATTGCACTGGTATGACCACCTCTTCATATCGTGGCTGAAGAGGATGCATGGTGATAGGTATAGGATACACATCATCCTTGATAATGGGGGTGAGGTCAAGAGAAGGTAGCACCATATTGCTTGAAGGAGGAACATGGTGCAGAGAAACTACATATGTCTCAGAATCTGAAGGACTCTTGGGAGATCTCCCTGATCCTGGTATCTTGGTAGTAGCTGGACACAAATGAGTAAGGTGACTTCCTTCACAAGTCCTGCAAATGAATTTAGGCTTACGTCTGAGATGTCTAGGCTTCTGGATTCCCCTAGCGTTTTTTATAATGGTTGGTAACACGCTCTCATCATGATTGGCAGTGGTAAGAGAGTCTTCGTCTATATGATGAATAGAGATTGGAGATGTGACACGACTATGATTCAAGGTGAATAGGATGGTGCCCCCAACATAATTTCCAGAGGTTGGGTGCAAGTTTTCGACATCATTTGTAGAAAATGTTGACCCATATCCGACATGACTGGAAGAGGTTGGTGATGGAGCACCAGTATGATTGACAATGACTAGGCTAGGGGCAGATTGTGGCATTTGATGCCAAGGTCCAGGGGAATATTTTTTTTGAAATATTGCAGGCTAGGAAGGATCCTGGTGTATCTCTTGTCCCTGCTCAGAAAGGCGGTGGCCTATGCCAAAATGGTCCGAAGAGGGTTGGATGGGCATCATCACCGAGGTCTATGAAGAGATGAAGATATGATAAGAATTATTAGAGTGATGATATATGTTTCCCCCTTATGAAGGGGTCCCATAAAGAAGGTATCCCAAACCGTAAAATTGATTCTCCCCATATGAAATAATTGGGGGTACTTGAGGACCTGTCATGGAAAAAGTGTTCAAAGGAACCGACATGACATATGAAAGATACATGGATGGGGAGTAATAAGTGGGATAAGCACCCATCTGAGCAATAGATCCTGGAAGAGCATAGCTAGCGTTGGATCCATAACGAGGAAGGTTCCAACCTCCCATGGGCACACGACTCATAGTAAACAAGGAAGTAAGCATCAGATCCATGGTGCCCCTGGATCCAATGCTAGGATTCATATACATGGGCTAGGGAGAGGATTTCACGAGTGAAGAATTATCAACAGAAAAATGTCTAGAGACCCAAGGCGTAGACTGAGTGTTATAGTTCTGCATACCATTGTGAAAAGAAGAAGGATTTGTCCCCATGAAATGAGTAGGCATCATGGGATGGGTAGCAATAAATGACGGAGCAAAAGAAACTCCACTATATATGATGATGAAACCCAAAAGAGACTCCTAATTCCAACTAGTAGTCAAAGAGCATCCCAAAATTCAAACGGCCAATATGCATGCAAATGGGCTAAAGTGGCTGAGTGGCCTCCCTCGCTAAAGAAGGTATGCCTCGTCCAAGAGGGACCTGAGACTCACCGCTAAATTTTGGAGGTAACAAAATCATTTATAGGGTCCCACGTGGGCTTAACAACCAATCGTTCAAATCTCCCAGGAGAGGTAATCTTCCATAAAGGTTGTGTGTTGTTTGACCCCTATCTAACCCAGGGTACAAGGAGAATAATCCCTGCAAGTAACCTATGAGATACCTAAGTCAAGCAACTAATAAACCACTATATAATCGATGCACATGCGAGTAGTTGTAAGTCTGGATTACCATATGGGAAGGGTAGCAAAGCCCAAAACCTTGAAAGCACCACCTCTCGCAGAGGTATGGGTATTAGCAAGATCCCCAAATATGAATAAATCCACAGAAATATCTCTGACGCTAAGTGAGTATCTGTGGGTTATCCCTTCAACTAACTTTGTGTGAACTCATGATTAACTCTGGTGTGAGAGGAGCCTTCTAATCTTACGAATTATACAATGGACCTATCAACTCCCTATCTCAGACGCATATGTTGATTTAGTTTCCTTAGAGAATTACTCACAAAATCCTACTCCAAGGCACTAAATCCTAGACTAGTTTGTGCACCCTAAAAATAAAATCGTGACTAATCAATTTTAGTTTAAAGAGTAAATTTTATTGGTCGTGATTACTCAAAAGGGTATGGAAGTGAAACTCGTGATATTATGACTCTGCAAGAAAATAAATATAAATATAACGCAAAGTCTAATTTAAACTTTTCAATGAATGATATGCGTATAAAAACAGTGCAATTCTCAATTTCAATTCTGCAATTCATAAGTAAAATGCAATCTTTCACTAAATTCACTAATCTAATGATAAAGATTCAGAAGACAAAAATGACAAGCAATGTAAAATGCCTATTTTTTTTGTATTTTCAATATATTAAAAAGAAAATGCATGGACTAATAAGCAACCTGATATATAAATTCTATTGTGTATGAATGGAACAACTTAAGCAGAATACCAAGCAACCAAGCAAAAAGCCCAGAGTTCAAGGAAAAATAAAAAATGAAAACCAATGAGAAATACTTCACCCAAAAATTCAACTCCAAACAGGTTTCTTGTCAACCGAGAGAATCTTAACAGGCACTACAGATACCTAAGAAGGCTCAACAACTATCAAACCTCACCCAGTAATCACAAAACCAAGAAAACATGCGAGGAAAAGTGGTATACGCGACTGTTCAGGAAAACAATGTGTATATACGTAGCTAATAGTGAGACAACATGCGTGTATATGGGACTGTCTAGTCAAAATGCGTGTACAGGCTTGAAAACAAGGCCAAGTAAGGGAAAGGGGATGAAAACTCAAACCCAGAGTGAACAAAATCTGTCAAGCAGTGATACGACAAGAAACACAAAGGAAAAAGAGCAATGCAAGGAGAAAAAGTACTTCAAACTTTAGAAAGAAGATCTCTCCCCAATGGATTCACCAATTCTGTTACGAGGGAAAAACTCTCTATGGCCAGGGTAAACCACAACAGACAAGTATGACTGAAAAAAACAACTCAAGTCCAGCATACGCTATATAAACCAATGTGCTAGCAACATAAGAAAGAGGCTTACCTCGATCCAATGTTTGATGATGTTCCACCATTGAGAACTTTGACCCAAATCTGTATACCTGCAACAAGTTCTCAACAAACAAGTAGAGCAAGTATATAGTGATAATATAAAGGGGTTAGCACATTAGATAGAATAATCCATTAATAAACATTACAAACATTCCCATGGATAATAATCATATATTTTCACGATACCAATTGGACGGGAAAGGAGTATTTCTATTAATAAACGATCAACAGAAGTTTTACATTACAGACTTTCGTGTTGGCATAGTTCATAACCAAGAAACCAAGTTCCTTCCAACTGGGCCTCCACCACTTCAGTCCTCCACCAAAGGAAATGTTGGATCATGTTGTCATTGATGCCAATGGTTTGATTGATTGATGTCATTTATTGATGTCAAGTGATTGATTGATGTCAAAGGATTGATTGATTGATGATTGATGTAATATAATATGTATTGTCCTTGATGAGAAT
>ML845559.1:0-11620 GCA_009831015.1 Picea engelmannii | reverse complement strand
GAGAGAGAGAGGGGGGGGGAGTGACCGAGATATATGGAGACAATAGTCAGAGAGAGAGATGAGGATGGAAGGAGGGAGAGAGGGGGGGTAGAGAGAGAGAGAGAGAGAGAGAGATTTTGTGTTGCTAGGAGAGACATTTTGTGTTAGTAGGAACATGCATGCTTTTTAAGAACGTGTGCATGCTTTAGGAATTCACACACACTTTAGGAATGCACATGTTTTCTTAGGAGAACATGCACATTCTTAGGAGAATGTTTGCATTAGTTCCACTTAAAAAAAAATTGGAGTGAGAATGAAAACTCTAGCATACATGTTTTCTAAGTTGGTTTCCTTGGATTTAGGTTTGGGATGATAAACCTAGTGGTTTGGTCTAAAAATACATAAAAACCTTCATTTTTATGAATACCTCTCAATATCTATATTTTTGACATTATTTTTCTATAGGCTACACAAATATGTTGTCAATTAAACTACAAACACAAATAGACTCAACTATGTAGATTCCAAATGTGTGTGTGTGTGCGCGCGCGCTATAACTTTTTATCAACTTAACCATTTTTAAAATAATTTATGCACTGCATTAGAAGATACTAATATCTACAATCTAAAAAAAATAAAAATTGTTTGATAATGTTAAGACCCTTGTAGCCTACACTAATGAAAGAAATTGTAATTTCAAGAATATTGACTTTCATAATTTAAAAAATATAAAATTAATATTATAAATTTTGAAAAAGAACACCACACTAGAACAATGGGTTCTCTACAATTATACACATTGTCTTAAGGAAATTCCATCATTAAGGTACTCAACACCTGCACTAACAGAGACATATACCTTATATTTTGTTGGAAAAATAACATACAACCATTAGAAAAACTTAAATTTCACATAGTTATTCACAATTTCTATAAATAAAAATTATGTATTCGGAAAGCTACTTCAATTTCCTACTTTTCATATTTTTACATCGTATCCAAATCCATTGTAAAAGTACCTTGAATAATTCATCCAAGTTAACAAATTGTTGTCTTTTCATGTTTGCATTGCCACTAAAACATCATGAGATACCATAATTAACTTGCACCCACCCTTATGTTCAGTTAATTCTATTGAAAACATGATGGGTGAGGGAAACTCCCCTGCTTTCTTATCTTCAACATTCATTCTATTGAAAACATGATAGGTGACAACACTTAATGGGCATTGGAATAACGATAGATTGATGGCATAAGAGATTTGTCATTAAGGGTGGAGGCTTTGTTTTTATGCTCAATTTTTATTCTTTGACTTTTTATCATTATCAAGGAATTGGTTCATAAAAAATATGTTGTGAATTACTCTCAAATTGAATGCAACACAAAGTTGGAGATAAAATGAGACAAAATACTTGAATATACATTAATTCAATGGAACTACATCTTATTTGGTTTGCATGTGTCCTTAGAATTCACCTACAAACAAGGTAATGGATGGGGATGAACTACCATGCAATTGCCACTACCATGAATATTCTGTCAATATAGAAAACATGTGTATTTCTTACATTCATTCGAATGAAAATTAAGTGATAAGATATTTATTATCCTAATCATTCATATTTATCCTAAACCACCTCATAATAATGAATAATATGTATGTCTTAGATGAGTGATTGTACACGTGCTAGTGGGAAAGGTCCCAGAAAGGATGGTGGGGCGATTGGCATTGTCATAAAAAACTCCCTCCAATTGTTATTCAAGGATAATGGAAAGCATGACGAGGATCACTAAAGAGTTCTTATAAATGTTAGTGAAAGACCAATGAAACATCTACAATTTCTATGAAAGATCGAATGGCCATCTACAAGAACCAAAGAAACTATTCTGAAGGACTATCTCATGCATCCTTGCTCCTATGTACTTGTAGATGACACACAAATATGGAGATAAAATAAGACAAAATACTTGAATAGATCTCAATCCAACTATTAAGGATATGGATTTCCTTCAAATATAGTGTTACATACTTCTATAAATGACAAAAACAAAAGAATTTAATCTAATATGATCTAAGAACATATTGCATATGTAAGCTAACCAATTCTATCTTAATATTTAACATATCTGGCATCCAATCCATGGGAGAGTACAAATATTATTTGAATACAAGATAGATCCCTTAGGCTCTATGAGATAGAAGCGGATAGACTTTGGGAGCTCGCCATCGAAAGGATTATATAAGGGGTTTGCTTGCTTTGGAGCTTCAACACTCATCCATGGACTATGACATGTAGAACATGTTGCTAAGATGGCTACGTTTCCCATACATCCAAAGAATCCCCCCAAGTGGTTGATTGAAAGGAAAAAATGAAAACTTGGTTATAAAAATCAAGTGGCATCAACTTTATGAAATTTACAAACATACATGGTTGATAAATGTCTGCTACATAATTCCACATCTAGGTTATTGTATTTTGATGTCATTCCATTTTGTTTTATTTAAATATAGTTTTATTTAACTTAATTTACGAGTTTGATAATAGTTCAAATGGAGCTAGACTGAGTATACAGAGTCTATACCTTCAGTACTTACCTTGGTCTATTTCCCAAGGTCAGAAGCACACCTTTTATCCATGTTGAAGAACATTATTGCATTGATTTTATATGTTATTGGGAAAATATTCCCTTGTTCTTTTCTCTTTAATTGGGTGGGAGTTAGATTCTACTAGGAATGACATATGGGACAAGAGAGGGAATTGAAAATCACCTCTTTTTAGGTAGATCATAAAGCACATGCAACAACTAAAATCAATTCTCCAATTCTCTATATAGGAATTGTCAAATTGTTTCCCTTACTCATAATACATAGGGTGAGAATGAAGTTTTCACAACTAAGCCACATAAGCTCATGCAATTATTTTTTTGTTAGATGTATACTGTGATCATTATTCAACTATACACGTAGCTACTAGCTAAGACTTGGCATAAATTTCATATACATTGTAATCAAATGTAGACTTGGACAAGAAAATCATCCTACTACTAATTTCACTATTTTTTAAAGCTAATGTTATCTTTTCAAAGTTAGAAAGAAATTTTTGAAAAGAAAGAAAATTCATAAATAATTCATGAGAGATCATTGTGGCTGGAGAAGGACAAGTAAACCCATGTCTAGAATATTTAATGAACTAGATAAGATCAAAGTACACAATTTTTTTGGCATGCTCAACACATACTACACTCGGTGTTGTTCTTCACATGGATAATTGTTCGAGAACACATGTATTACAACAGAGGATGAACACCTTTAGTAACCAATCACACAAACAGATTAAAGATCAACACACCAATGTTTTGACATGGTAAAACCCCTATGGGGAAACATCCATGGCCCCAGCCAAAGCGGCCACTTGGAGCAGTTTATTAATGCAAAAGAAAAATATTACAAAGAGATTTTCTCACAATCGATCATCGGTAAATGACCCTCCATGCTCTTTAAATAGAGATAATGAACCAATCGGGTGTTAAGACATAGATCAATGTTCGTTAAGATTGAGGAGAATATGAACCATCCGATCACTCTATGTCGGGATCATATCGTGACTGTCGAATTTCCTAACTATAAATGCATACTAATTCATACTAAAGAAACACACTTTTACCTAATGACACATTAGACCAGTTAAATATTAACTAACTCCTAAGTGTCTAAATATCCTAACATCCCCCCTCAAGAAAAACTTGGGATAGGATTGAAGGATTTACAATAGTGACACAATAGGAGAAGGAAGGAGGCATTAGAGCTTATCCCCCCTTAATGAAAACTTCCTGAACTCCTAACATAGATCAAATTTTGGAAAATTCTCTTCTGTAAGAGACTTTGTGAAAATGTCTTCAACTTGATCTTCTGTAGGGAAAAAGAGAACTTCAGTAACTTGATCATGAATGATATTTCTGATGAATTCCATGTGTAGCTCGATGTGCTTGCTATGCTGATGTTGACCTATGTCTTTGGCGAGATTGATGGCACTCTGATTGTCGCACCAAAGGCTGGTCAGATGTTTCTACTGGACTCCAAACTCTGAAAGGAGTTGTCGAAGCCACAAGGATTCCTGACCTACATTTACCATTGCTCGGTACTCTACTTTTGCAGAATAAAGTGCAATAGCCTGTTGTTTCTTACAGGCCCAAGCAACAGGTCCTGAACCAAGGATGAAAACATAACCTACAATAGAATTCCTATCATCAAAGTTGTCAGCCCAATCTGAATCAGTGAAACCAACCAATAAAGGAGTCCCCCCTGAACTGTAATGTATCTCGAACTAAATTGTACTCTAGACATACCAAAGTATCATTTTGGCTAATTTCCAATGGCTTTCATGGGGTGTTTTCATATACCAGGAAACAATACCAACAACAAAGGAAAGATCATGATGGGTATGAGTCAAGTATAAGAGGCTAACAACTAACTGACGGTACAAGGTGGCATCAACTTCCGGAGAAGTACAAGTGGAAACTAGCTTGCCTCCAGACTGGAAGGGAGAAGGGGTTGGATTACAATCATCCATGTGAAAGTGACAAAGAAGGTCACCAACATACTTAGACTAGGAAAGAAAAAATCCTTCATTGGTTTGCAAAACTTGGAGGCCAGGGAAATAGTGAAAAAAGCCTAAGTTTGTCATTTCAAATTTCTTCTTAAGGATGGTTTTCACATTGTTTAAAAGTTTTCAGTCACTACCAATAAGGATAAGGTCGTCAACATAAAGGACAAGGATTATGAGATGGCTTCCTAATTTCTTGGTATAGACATTAGAATCAGAATGACACCTAGAGAATCCGGTGTCAATAAGAAAGTTGTCCATTTTTTCATACCAAGCTCGGGGAGCTTTCTTAAGACCATAAAGAGATTTCTTAAGGTGACAAACAAGGCTAGAGTCATTTTGTACATAGAGAGGAGGTTGTTCCATGTAGATTTCTTATTTCAAATCTCCATGCAAGAAGGCGGATTTGACATCCATCTGATGGACCTCCCATTTATGTGAGGCAGAAAGGGAAAGAACAAGGCAGATGGAATTCATTTTGGCTATAGGGGCAAAGGTTTCATTATAGTCAATTCCTTCAACTTGGGAAAATCCTTTGGAAACTAACTGAGCCTTGTGTCTTTTAACACTTCCATATGATGCATACTTAGTTCTATAGACCCATTTACATCTAACAAGTTTTCTTCCTTTTGGAAGAGGTACAATATCCCAAGTGTCGTTGGCCATTAAAGAACAATACTCTTCATTCATTGTTGTATCCCAATTGGGATGACCTGAAGCTTCTACAAATGTATTTGGATCATGAGTCTCTGAAACTTGAGCCAAAAGAGAAAAGGCTCATTATAACTGTGAACATGTTCGACATTGATCTAAAGGATCACCAACAAGATCACCAGTTGCTTCTTGTGTTGAACGGACACATCTAGGAAGTGGTGGAACTGGTGTTGGTTCAGGTTCAAAGGACTCATCTAGAGGAAGGTGAGTAGGTGGAGGTGTATTTTAATATTCACTATCATCATATGAATAAGAAACCAAAATAGGAACAAAATAAGACAAAAACATCGAAGATAGCTCGAAGGTCGAAGAAGGCACAATTATCGAATTAGGCTCGCAAGCCAAGATATTTTCATCAAATATAATATCTCTTTTAATAATAATTTCATTACAGTGTGGTTGAAGAAGTATATAACCTTTGACATCTTCATAATAACCAACAAATATACACTTCTCACTTTTAGGTTGCAATGCTTTCCTTTTCTCATCAGTAATGTGAGCCCCTGCTATACTGCCAAATACACGGAAGTGACTTACATCTGGTTTAATTTTAGTCCAATATTCTTCTGGTGTTATATTTTTAAGACCCTTTGTGGGAGTGAGATTTACTATGTAGTTTGCACATTTGATTGCTATCGCCCACTACTTTATACTTAATCCCTTAGGTTGGATCATACAATTAGCCATTTCTTTTAACGTGTGGTTCTTTCTCTCAGCAAAACCATTCTTTTGTGTTGTATATGGAACAGTGTGTTGCATTTGGATGTACTGTGTAGTGCAGTAGCTTGTAAAATTATTGTTCACATATTTTCCTCCATTATATGTTCTTAAATTTTGAATTTCATGTTTGTATTTCTTTTCTACAAGGGCCTTGTAGGATAAAAGCTTGTCAAAAACTTCACTCTTAAGTTTTAAGAAGTAAACCCAAGTACGTCAGGAAAATTCAATGAAAGTTAAGAAATACTTGTACCTACAAAAAGAAGGAGAAGAAAGTAGACCACACAAATCACTGTGAACAAGTTGTAAAGGGCCCGAGGCTTGCCAAGAGGCACGTTTGTCAAAATTGTCCCGATGATGTTTTACAAAAACACAACCGGCACAAAAACCATCTCTGCATGAAACTAGAGGAAGACTAGTCACCATTTGTTGATTACATAGTTGCTACAATGAGCGATAGTTGAGATGACCAAACCAATCATGCCAAAGTTTTCTCAAGTCATCACTATGAGAAAAAAATACTAATGAAAAAGATGATGACCCAAAGCTGTCAAACTTGTATAACCTAGTAATATCACAACAATTCCAGTTGCAAGAACATGCTTAGGATCTTTTAGGTCCTTGATTACAAATTGGTGAGGTGAAAACTCTACGGTTTTACCTTTACCTGAATGAGTGATTTGATATACTGATAGAAGTTTAAAAGAAAGACTTGGAACACATAATACATCATTGAAAGGACCATTATCTACTTGAACTATTCTAGATCCTACAACACTACGAGATCTATCATCACCAACACATATTTTCTTGGTGTTACATTCATTTAAAGAAGAAAATATGTCTTTATCCTTAGCCATATGATAAGATGCTCCATAATTAATAATCCACTCATCATAAGAAGAAGTAGAAGTTGTATTGAAGGAGAAACCATAAGCAGAAAGTGCATGTCCATGAGAAGAAGAAGAAGTAGTAGTAGAATCAATATTGATGTTGTGCTTCTTCATTGTTGCTTCTAAAGCTGCCATCTTCTTGAAACATTTGGACTCATCATGACCATGTTTATCACAAAAGTTGCAATGTCTGTCAGTCTTCTTATTTTTATATTTTTCTCCTTTTTCACCATTAGGAATTGAAGCTGTATGAGTGGGTTTGGGACCCTTATGTTGTTTTTGTTGTAGCAAGGATGTTTCTTCTTGGGATTCTTGGGTTTATCTTTCTGTTAGGAAAGTAAGGCTTTGTTGGAGGTACATGCAGTGCTGATCACTCCAAGTTATACAAGATTATCTTCCTCTCTAATCAAAGAAGCACAAAAGGACTCAAGAGTGGATTTTTTATAAGTTGTCCCTAGAGCCTCTCTCATGGCATAAAAGGTAGATACAAACACTGAATATGCACTACCTAGCTTGGAGAGAATAAGATAAATGAAATGCTCTTCCTCCATCTTTATCTTAGATTCTTCACATAAAATTTTGAGTTTTTTAAACTTATATAGATAGTCTCCAATGCAAGAAAAATCACTTGGATTTAATGTCAACACTTGATTTTATAATTGTTGTGCTCGAATAATATTGAGTTTACCAAACACAGTTTCAATATTTTCTCAAGATTCATTGGGGTCATCAATTTCTTTAAGGTGGAACCTTAAATCAGGAGAGATGGACATTTTGATTAGTCCACGTGTTACGTCGCTCCTATTATCCCATTTTAATTTCTTATCAGCATCAGTGGGTTATTTTTTCTTTCTCAAGGTAATCTGGTACAAGTGTTTACTTATTAATAAATCTTCCATGTGATATTTCCATTGGAAGTAGTTTTTGCTAGTAAGCAAAAGATTATTGGAAGAAGCCATATTAAATATGTAGATAATATGGATTTAAAAACTGAAACTGATGATTTGGATGGAAAGATCTTGAAAAAATATGTGGTTTAAAAAAACAGCACTAAAATTGGACTTCAGATGTAAAAATTATGCCCTTTTAAAAAAAAAAGGCATAAACAATAACCAAAGGACCACGTGGTGATGTAAGTTGTTTTATGAAGTGACCCACTTTTATAAAAAGAAGTGGGGATCACTTTTATAAAAAGAAGTGGAGATCAATTTTACAATGAAGTTACTTTATAAAAAAAAGATGCATGCAAAATAAATAACTCTAAAATAAAGTATTAAAGCTACTTATAATGATTCACTTTTATACTTGAAGTGAAATACACTTTACAATGGAGCCTGAACTTTTTCAAAAAAAGTAACAAAAAGAGAGATTTGAACTGAAGACCTCTTACTTAATAAGGCAACTTTTAACCAAATGGGATAGAAAAACATATTGTATTGTTCAGCAAGAGGATTGGGGGTGTTTTTGTTGTTGTCGTTGTTGTTGTTGTGGAAGACAACCTTGGAGAGCGTGCTAAAAAAAATCTCTTTTCACACAAGAAAAAAAATTATCTTCTCGATGACTACAAGGGTTACATCTCGGTTAGCTTACCCAAAAGATGCACATTTTCCTATATGTTTCTGATTTACCAATATCTCACAGGGCATGGGGGAAAAAGAATACACAAATCTAAAAGAGTAGAAACCTGGAAACAAATAATATAAAACCGAAATAAAACAAAAAATAATACTTTGCAAAAAAAATTAAAATGTGTATTTAGGCTTTATACCTCTGGATCTAACTAAAATGGTTGTATCTTGGGAAACCAAAAACCTTTTAGAGAAAAATGAAAAGTGTTCCTAACTGAAATGAGTGCCATGGATGCAATGGAATAGTCCTCTCAACCCAAAAATGTACGGAAATGACAAAAAATGAAGATGAGGCAGCTCGTCTTCACGATCTCGATCTACAATAGGAGTGGGTCTTCAAACAGGCTCTAAAACCATGTTCGACAACACATGTATTCCAACAGAGGATGAAAACCTTTAGTAACTGCTCACACAACCAGATCAAAGATCAACAAATCGATTTTTTGATGTGGTAAAATACCTACATGGAAACATCCACGGCCCCAGCCAACGCAACCACTTGGAGAAATTTATTAATGCAAAAGAAAATTATTACAGAGAGATTTTACAAGAGAGTTTCTCACAATCGATCATAAAAAAATTCCATGTTATTTAAATGGATATCGTGGACCAATCGGGTGTTAATCCACATATCAATGGTCGTTAATATCGAGGATAATATGACCCATTGAATCATTCTATGTCAGGAACATATTGTGATCGTCGAATTTCCTAACTACAAATGCATAATAATGCATAATAAAGAAACACACTTTTACCTAATGAAACATTAGACCAATTAGATATTAACTAACTCCTAAGTGTCTAAATATCCTAACATCCCCTCTTAAGAACAACTTGGGATAGGATTGAAGGTTTTACAATAGTGACACAATAGGAGAAGGAAGGAGGCATTAGAGATTATCCCCCCTTAAAGAAAACTTTCTGAACTCCTAACATAGATCAAAGTTAGGAAGAGACTTTGTGAAAATTTATGCAACTTGATCTTTTGTAAGGAAAAAGAGCACTTCAGTAACTTGATCATGAATGATATTTTTGATGAATTCCATGTGTAGCTCGATGTTCTTGCTGCAATGATGTTGAACTAGGTCTTTGGATATCTTGATGGAACTCTGATTGTTGCACCAAAGGCTGGTCGGATGTTGCTACTGAAATCCAAACTCTGAAAGGAGTTGTCGAACCCACAAGTCTTCCTGAACTACATTTACCGTTGCTCGGTACTCTACTTCTGCTGAAGAAATTGCAATAGCCTATTGTTTATTATAGGCCCAAGAAACAAGTCCTGAACCAAGGCTAAAAACATAACCTACAGTAGACTTCCTCTCATCAAGGTTGTCGGACCAATATGAATCAGTGAAACCAACCAATAGAGTCCCCCCTAAACTATAATGTATCCCAAACTGAACTGTACCCCAGACAGATCAAAGTATCATTTTGGCTACTTTCCAATGTATTTCATGGGGTGTTTGCAAATACCTGGCAACAATACCAACAACAAAGGAAATATCATGATGGGTATGAGTCAAGTATAAGAGGCTACCGACTAACTGACGGTACAAGGTGGCATCAACTTCGGGAGAAGTACAAGTGGCAACTAGATTGACTCCAGACTAAAAGGGAGAAGGGGATGGTTTACAATCATCCATGTGAAAGCGACGAAGAAGGTCACAAGAAAACTTAGACTGGGAAATAAAAAATCCTTCATTGGTTTTCAAAACTTGGAGGCCAAGGAAACAATGCAAAATTACTAAGCTTTTCATTTCAAATTTCTTCTTAAGGCTAGTTTTCACATGGTTTAAAAATTTTCAATCACTACCAGTAAGGATAAGTTCGTCAACATAGAGGACAAGGATTATGAGATGGATTCCTAATTTCTTGGTATAGACATTAGAATCAAAATGACACCTAGAAAATCCAGTGTCAATAAGAAAGTTTTCCATTTTGTCATACCAAGCTCGGGGAGCTTTCTTAAGACCATAAAGAGATTTCTTAAGACGAAAAACAAGGCTAGAGTCATTCTGGACATATCTAGGAGGTTGTTCCATGTACATTTGTTCTTGAAAATATCCATGCAAGAAGGAAGATTTGACATCCATATGATGGACCTCCCATTTATGTGAGGCAGCAAGGGAAAGAACAAGGCAAATGAAATTCATTTTGGCTATAGGGGAAAATGTTTCGTTATAGTCAATTCCTTCAACTTGGGAAAATCCTTTGGAAACTAACCGATCCTAGTGTCTTTCAACAATTCCATCTAATGCATACTTAGTTATATAGACCCATTTACATCTGAAAAGTTTTATTCCTTTTGGAAGAGGTACAAGATCCCAAGTATCGTTGGCCATTAAAGAACAATACTCTTCATTCATTGTTGTATCCCAATTTGGATGACCTCAAGATTCTGCAAATGTCTGTGGATCACGAGTCTATGAAAATTGAGCCAAAAGAGAAGAGGCTTGTTGGAACTATGAACATGTTTGATGTTGATTTGAAGGATCATCGACAAGATCACCCGTTGCTTCTCGTGTTGAATGGACCCATCTAGGAAGTGGTGGAATTGGTGTTGGTCCAGGTTCAAAGGACTCATCTAGAGGAAGGTGAGTAGGTGGAGGTGTATTTTCATCCTCACTATCATCATCTGAAGAAGAAACCAGAATAGGAAAAAAATAAGGCACAAATGCTTAAGATAGCTCGCAGGACGAAGAAGGCACAACTGTTGAATTAGGCTCGCAAGCCAAGAAATTTTCATCAAATTTAATATCCCTTCTAATAATAATTTCATTGCAATGTGGTTGAAGAAGTATATAACCTTTGACATCTTTAGAATAACCAACAAATATACACTTCTCACTTTTAGGTTTCAATGCTTTCCTTTTCTCATCAGTCACTACTACATATGACCAAATTTGTGACGGATTTTCGTTGATATTGCCACACATATCCGTCACAATTTCCACGACAGTCGAGATTTTTTTTCATCAGAATAATGTCATCGCTATATCCACAATCCAGGTGTGCATGGAAAGATCGACAAAATAAGCACTCCACATGTCACCACCTTCAACATCAGTTAACCCTATGCATC
>ML845558.1:24758-36577 GCA_009831015.1 Picea engelmannii | reverse complement strand
AGTTTGCAGTAGATATTGTACAAGGTTAGAATTTACAAAACTTATATCAAGGAATTTTTAATCCATTACATTCATTCATATTTCTAGAAGTGAAAATCAAATTGTATATAGCATTGCAAATGAAATATCAGACTAACATTTATCACATTAAAATTATTTACTCATGAACAATCACAATGCATGTGTAGAAATCATCATATCGGTACACCATCACACATATAATGCATGGGTATATATCATGATATTGGTACAACATCACACATATAAAAGCATCATAAAGAAAACAACATATCCATAAACAAGTACACCATCCATGCAGATGAACACATTAGGAGAAATGAAGATCTCTGTGTGTGTGTGTGTGTGTGTGTGTGTGTGTGTGTCAAGGTTAAAAAAAAAGTACATATACATCATATGTTGGCCCTCACTTGGGCCACATCACCACAAAAATATACATTGTTCAAAGATGGGCCATGCCCATACAAAACATACATGTGTAAAAAGCCACTAGGGTGGTGGGGCTAGTAGCCCTAGATATTTTCCAGTTAGGGATGATTTTCCTGCACCACCTGCTAGGGCTATCCTTTTCCCCTCACTATAGCTCATGTTACTACAACCTTCCTCAAAATTGATCACCACTCAATCGATATCCTTTCACAAATGTCGATGATATACTCTCCCAACCCCACGCATCCTACCTCTAGGACGCCCTAGGAAACAATGTCCAGTCTCCACCATAGGTCAGTTTCCTACACATGGAGCTCTTTTATCCACTATTGAATGGCATCCATCTCTTTATATACTCAAGGAATATATTTTGAACTCATCATCATGGTGAACCTGTCACCATACTTCTACCTTTGGCCTCACAAGAGTAGTCGTTTCAACTAATGTTTTCCTAGTCGGCCCCACATCTTCACGCAATAAAGGGTACCCATTAGTAACTTGTACATACTAATATCCAAAGCAACTGAAAAAAAAAAAAAAACATAATCAAAATCTATGCTAAAGTGTCATAACACTTATTAGGAAATGAGGAACACTTCCATGCTAAACCTAGCAGAAGAGACGAAGAAAGATTTATCTTAAAAAGAAAGTAAATGACAAAGCAAACACACAATACATCGAGATTTTACCTTGGAAACCCAAACCGGGAAAACCAGCATTCCTTGAACATTCTTCTCTCGTGTTGTATTATTCATTTAGAATAAAATGTCTTGGTCCACACCTAAGACACAATTGAAATCATACCTTATTTATTTATACAAGAACAACCCTGTAGCCAAAACGACGTACATCTACATGACCAGCAACCTCTACAATTTCATCTAAAGATTTATTAGATTTTATAGCATTACAACACACCTTCTTTATAGGATTTACAGTAGGAAAAACCCTAAATAAAAGGCACCCAAAAATGATTACATATCCACACAGATAATTGGCTACAAATCATGTGAATCTCGGGATTATGTTATAGTCGACTACCAAAACAGATTATCAGTCGACCTTAATTTTGTCTTCATTCAATTTCCACACGCCCACCTATCGACCTCTTTTCAGTTGACCTCTTCGAATTTACCCAATCAAGCCACCTCGACCTTCAACTTCATCTTTACCCAGTCGAACCACCTCAACCTTCGACTTCATCTTTACCTAGTCGAACCACCTTGACCTTCAAGTTTGAATATCAATCAATCCACCTTGACTAGACTTTCACTGCAAATAATATAAAAACCCAGCATTCTCCCACTTTGCTGAAACCGAGAGACCTCTGAACTCTCGTTCACATGCCTAGGGAAGCAATGCCCATTTCCTCTCTACACCAAGAGAACTTCATAGCACTCACAGACTTAGTCAAAGATTCTACTACATTTTCCAACATGTCTACTTTATCTAGTAGCACCTTGTTGCTTTCCACCATGTCTCTCACAAAATGGTATTGTACATCAATGTGCTTATTCTTAGAATTCTAAGCAGGGTTCTTTGCCATTTCACTTTGACTGTCACAACTTATCTTCATAACTCTTTGCTCAAACCCAATTCCTAAACACAACCTTTGCAGCCATATTTATTCTTTGCTTCCATGAGTGGCTACAGTGTATTCATATTCTCTTGTTGATAGGGCTATGACCGCCTGTCACTTACTCATCCAGTTAATTGCTCCACCAAATATTTTGAACACATATCCATTGGTCAACCTCCGTCGATCCAGATCTCCATCCCAGCTGGTTTCGACAAATCCATGCACATTTAATTTACTTCCACCTCCAGGTTTTCCTTGGTAGCATATAGCATAATATTTTGTGTCACACAAATACTTGAATACTCTCTTTACAGTTGTCCAGTGCTCCTTCCCAGGTGTCAACATGTATCTAGTCAACACTCCCACTTCATGGGAAATGTTTGATCGGGTGCATACCATCGTATACATTAGAATTACAAAAAAAATTGCATAGGGAACACATGCCATGTCCTCTATTTCCTCCTGTGTCCTTGGACACTATTCAGCAGTTACCCTTTCTCCTACAGGAGTTAGGTTTGAAATCATTCATGTTGAAACGTTTCAAAACTATTTCAATATACTTTGTCTGGTTCAACCAGATATTTTTAGCTTCCTGGTCTCTCTTAATCTCCATTCCCATAATGAAGTTCATTGCACCAAGATCCTTTATGTCGAACTTCGAGGATAGTTGCTTCTTCACCTCCTTTATTGCATCCATGTTGTTTCCAATCAGCAATATGTCATCAACATACAATGCTACATATATGAAACTCCCACCTTCTTCTTTGGAATTTATGAAGTTATCAACTTTGTTTCTCACAAACCCCAAACAAAGGATGTATGTGTTGAAATTTTGGTACCACATCCTTGGTGATTACTTTATACCATAAAGGGATCTTTTCAGTTTACACACCAAATATTTATTTCCCTTTACTACAAATTCTTCAGGTTGTTTCATGTAGATTTCTTCTTTCAGGTCCCCATGTAGGAATGATGTCTTTACATCCATATGTTCTATTTCTAGAAAACATGTTGCATCCAGATGTTGGAGTTACTTCACACACACCTAGGATTTATGTTTCCTAAGGTTTTTACTTGTTTTTTAGGCATAATTAGTCATTATCTAGTCTCCTATATTTTAGGGAGGAATATTCCACCTGGAGAATATTCTCTTTCAGTTAACACTTCAATTTGACTAGTTGAGTTGAGTTTAGATGTTGCATTGGTTTTGTCACCATGCAACATTGGGATCATCACCAACTCACTACTCTTTGTTCAGTCAGTTAAATGAAGACTAGTTGACTAGTTAACTCAGCTAGGTGGCAGTTCACTCCTGTAACTGCCTGAGAGACTAGACTAGGTGGCAGTTCACTCCCATAATTGTTGGTGTGTGTCCAGATCAATCTATACCACCACTATGGATCAGTAGTTACTCATGTATCCTATATATATTGTAAATTATTCACTCTTTGAGTGTGGAATACAGTTAATGAGAATTCTTCCATTCTTTCTAGCTTGCTTCTTCTTTCTCAATTTCTCTCTGCAAATGTGTGTAGTATTTTCTAGCTAGATCTATTATGTGTAGGATCAACACATTTACATGGTATCAGAGCCGGCGGACTGCTAAGAAAAAGCTACACCAAATCATTTTTTGCAGGTACAAAATATTGAAGACAACAAAAAGATGGATTATTCGCTGGAAATACTTCTCACGCCTCATAACTAGTTGGAATGGAAGCCAAAGATTCTACTTCTTCTCAGAAGTAGAGGCTTGTACCAAATAACTATGGAAATGGAAGTAGAGCCTGATTCTTTCGATGAGAAAAATGACTTTCTCAATAGACAATATATGGTCATAGGAAGTATCAGCATGTCTGTTTCTCCCGAACTTTTCCATCAAGTATATGAAGAATCACAAGGATTAACTCCAAATGAATTATGGACTAGATTGGAGGTTCTATTTGGGAATAAAGAATATTGTGAAGATTTCATGCAGGAGGTTGAACAGATAGAGCCAAAAGAGAAGCCATCAGAAGATCAAGTCTCTTATTATGAAGAGTCTTCTACAAAAGTATTTGCATAAATTTGTATTCCATTAATTGAAGATGATGTCTACTCCATTTCAGATTTGTTTTCTGAAATTCATGTGGAAGATATATGGCATGCATCTCAGGACTTTTGCATGCACCATGCATGCATCTCAGGAGTCAAAAAGGGATCCACACATATCAGACACCATTCTGATATTTTCTAAGAAAATTTTGTAGAAACAAATTGGATATTTGAATTCCTCTCAGGAAAATATCCAATTTCAAAAAAAAAATATTTTATGCATTGTAATTTGAGGGGGGGGGTTTGTTCCCATGAGGTTTTCCCTCTTTCTTCATTTAGTTCAGTGTATCTTTTGTATTTGGGCACCTAACATGGCCTCGTAGCCGGGACCCATTCTTTATTTTCACCATAGTGATGTTCAAAGGGGGTGTTGGAGTTACTTCACACACACCTAGGATTTATTTATTTTCCTAAGGTTATTCCTTGTTTATTAGTCATAATTAGTCATTATCCAGTCTCCTATATTTTAGGGGGGAATATTCCACCTGGAGAATATTCTCTTTCAGTTGACACTTCAGTTTGACTAGTTGAGTTGAGTTTAGATGTTGCATTGGTTTTGTCACCATGCAACATTGGGATCATCACCAACTCACTAATATTTTTTCAGTCAGTTAACCGAAGACTAGTTAACTAGTTAACTCAGCTAGGTGGTAGTTCACTCCTGTAACTGCCTGAGAGACTAGACTAGGTGGCAGTTTACTCTTGTAACTATTGGTGTGTGTCCAGATCAATATAGACCACCACTATGGCTCATTAGTTACTCATTTATCCTATATATATTGTAAATTATTCACTCTTTGAGTGTGGAATACGGTTAATGAGAATTCTCCCATTCTTTCTCTCTTGCTTCTTCTTTCTCAATTTCTCTCTGCAAATGTGTGTGGTATTTTCTAGCTAGATCTATTTTGTGCAGGTTCAACACATTTACACCAGAGACATTAGTACTCTAATGAAATTTAATTTTACAACAGGGGAAAAAATCTCACCGAATTCGACTCCTTCGACCTGGGAATATCCTTTCACTACTAGTCAAGCTTTGAATTTCTTGACTTGATCTGTTGCGTTCATATTCTTCTTGAATACCCATTTTCTACTGACAAGATTTCTTCCACTAGGTAATTTGACTAATTCCCATGTCTCATTCTTGTGCAAGGATTCCATCTCTTCGACCATGGCGTACTTCCATAGTTTTCCCTTTGTTGATTCGACTACCTCCTCGACCAACTTGGTCTCATCGTCAGTGGAAGTTAACATGATTGTGGAACGGAAGTCAGGCAGAATATACCTTTTGATTGGTTTTCTTATTTGTTCTGACCTACCTTACAACCGGGGTCAATTGTTCCACCTCTTCTTCTAATTCATTCAACTCATCTGAATCATCTTCTTCATTCCTAGGTTCAATCAGCACCTTCTCTGGATTATTCTCAATCTGGAAAATTTCCTCAGAATCAGAATTACTTCCAACTTCTCTGAAGATCACATCTCAATTGTACACTGTTTTCCTTGATGCAGGATCCCATAGTTTATGTCCTTTCATTCCTTCTTTGTATCCAATGAAAATACACTTGACTTCCTTCTTTTCCATCTTGCTCCTCTTTTCCTTGGGAACATGCGCAAATGCATCACAACCAAAAACTTTGATATGTGAAACTAAATTCTTCTTACCCAACCATACCTCATGTGGATTTGTTTCAACTAACGTCGATGAAGGAGACATATTCACTAGATATTTTGCAGTGTCAACTACCTCCACCAAGAATTTTTGTGCCAGCCAAGCACCACTGAGCATGCTCATTTCCTTGTCCATAAATGTTATAACCATTCTCTCATCAAATCCATTTTGTTGTGGGGTATATGTTGTGGTATTTTGGTGTGCTATGCCACACTTGTTGCAGAACTGATCAAATTCTTTTCCACAGAATTCACCATTGTTATCAGTTCTCAACACCTTAATATTTTTATCTATCTGGTTTTCTACAAGAGATTTAAACTCTTTGAATTTCTCAAAAACCTATGATTTCTTCCTCAATAAATATATCCATGTCTTCTTGGAAAAATCATCTATGAAGGAGACATAATACATGGATCTACCAAGTGAAGGAACTGAAACAGGGCCAAACACATCACTATGAACCAACTCTAGAATCCCATTTTCCCTTGTCACTCCATATGGGAACCTCACCCAACTTTGTTTACCATATATACAATGTTAAAAAAAAATGACTTTTAAATTACATTCAGGAAAATATTCGACCATACCTTTGTTATGCATAGCTCAAAGTCCTTTTTCTTCTATCTGTCCCATCCTCTCATGCCATAGCATGGTTGGGTCAAATTTATGATGACTTTTCGAGTCGGTTTGAATCGACTTAGTCTAAGTTGAGTCGAGTCGAGTCGAATTCAAAAACAATGATGGTGTTGCATCCAGTTGAGTCGACTCTCCCTAATAACTTGTATAGGGTAACAATCCAAACTCCTTTCATTAAGACCATCACACCTCTGACCCTCTTGCATGAATCCTTCTGAAATAGAATGTGCACTCCTACATCACTCATCTTGCTGACAAATATCAATTTTCTTACCAAACATGGAATGTGTATCACACGTGGAAGGGTTCTACTCCTCCCATCCTGCAATATTAGTCAAATTCTTCCCCGTCCAAAAATTTTAGTTTTCAAGTCATCCACCAAGAACACTTATCCTCCTTCATATTGTTCATATTTGCAGAACCATTATCTATGTGGTTTCATATGATAGGATGCTCCTGAGTTGATCAACCAAACTTCTTGATCCGACTGTGTACTAGTTGATGCCAAGTACACATCACCTCCCTTATCTGGAGTTGTATTTCTCTCAGTCAATTGCTTCTTGTCGGATCCTGTGCTAACTTCCATTTCCTTTGACTTGAAGTCCCTTTTGTAAGGCCCATATTTACCACATTTCCAACATCTTCTCGTTGAATGAAAATGGGATTTAGATCTACCCTTCGACTTAGAATTTCTACCGAACAATTTTCCTTTATCTTTGTCAATCGATCGACCTCTCAACACTAAAGCATCTTTTTTCGATCCTTCCATATTCTTCCTTCTCATTTCTTCTGACAGTAGAGATGAAACCACATCTTCTAGCACTAATTTGTTTGTATTACTCCCTATATCCACGACTAAGCTATCCTAGGAGTCTGGAAAAGAACACAATAGGATAATAAATTTCTCCTCCTCAATGATTTTAATATCCATGAAAGATAACTGGCCTATAATGATATTTAATGCACTTAAATGATCAGTCACCAAACTTCCCTCACTCATCCTCAAAAGATACAATTTATTTCTGAGAAACAACTTATTTACCAGGGATTTTGACTGGTACAAGCTCCCCAACTTGTCCCACAGTTTTTTTGTTGAATCTTCACCTGAGACATTCAACAGTATCGAATCTACAAAACAAATTTGAATCGTACTCCTTGCTCTTCTCTCGAGTTTCTCCCATTCTTCTGTCAACATACCTATAGGCATGGTACCTGGATAAATTATTGTCCATTTTTCTTGATCTATAAGGAGATATTCAATATAAATCTTCCTAAGCTCAAAATTCTGGCCATTGAATTTTTCGATCTCTATTCTCGAGCTTCTCACCATTCTTTAACACAGTTCTTTAAATATTTCTGACTTGCGACTCTTACTGAACCTAGAGTCTAGCTCAGATCCAAGGTTTTTAAACCAAGATATGATACCACATGTTAGGAAATGAGGAACACTTCCATGCTAAACCTAGCAGAAGAGAGGAAGAAAGATTTATCTTAAACAATAAAGTAAATGACAAAGCAAACACACAATACACTGAGATTTTACCCTGGAAACCCAAACCAGGAAAACTAGCATTCCTTTAGCATTATTATCTCTTGTTGTATTATTCATTCAGAATAAAAGGTTACATCTCTAACCTTGTTCCACACCTAAGACACAATCAACATCATACCTTCTTACTTTACACAAGAACAACCCTGTATCCAAATTGACTTACATCTACATGACCAACAACCTCTATGATTTCATATAAAGATTGATTAGGTTTTAAAACATTAGAACACACCTTCTTTATAGGATTTACAGTAGGAAGAAACCTAAATAAAAGGAACCCAAAAATGGTTATAGATCCACAAAAATAATTGGCTATGAATCCCACGAATATTGGGATTCTATTACAATCAACTACCAAGTCAGATTACCAGTAGTCCTTCATTCAGTATTCAGTCAGTTGCCACACACCCATGTGTCGACCTCTTTTCGATTGACCTTTTCGAATTTACCCAGTCGAGCCACCTCGACCCTCGAATTGTTGACGATGTATTTGACTTCATCTTTACCTAATTGAACCACCTCGACCTTCGACTTTCTTTCGATTCCTTCGACTTCATCTTTACCTGGTCGAACCACCTCGACCTTCCGCTTCAATTGTCATTCAATCCACCTCAACTATAATTTCAATGCAAATAAAATGAAAAACCAACAACCCTTTCCCATAGGCCCCAAGTGCTCCCCTAGCGGAAAGGCCATCTATGGGTCCCCTTTGTATTCCATCCCCAAATAGGAGAACTCCAAAATCATTTGTGGCATATCCTTCCACCATGAAAAGAAATGCTTGGTGAAGTACTTTCCTACCTCACCACCACCCATGTCGGCCATCATCTCCCCCCACTACTGCATCCATGAATTAGTGAGTCCTCCTTCCTGTACCACCACGTATGGGTGCAAAATATAACCCGATCATAGAAAAAGAAACAAAGGAGGGATCCAAAAATAAAAACTCCCTCCCCACAGGTGAAGTAGTGCATCAACTATGAAAACATCGCCTCTCAAAGATGAGACACCCAAGAAAAATGGCACCCATGCACCACCTGCTCCATGACCAACATCTACCCAAAAGTGATCTTTTAGGTTCCCAAGAATCCATATATCCTCACCACCATAGCTACCACTTCCCATGTGGCCAAATCCTGAATTAATGCAATGTCTATTGATCCCCCCCTTATTTTGGGCCTCTAATCTAGTTTAATATTGGGCTAGTAGCTAATACATAGTCCTAGCACCCTCTATATGGGGCCTTATCTCATCTCTCATCCCCCTGATGGGGAGACCGATCAAAAAATAAATGTCCATGTAGGTACTCAACTCTAGTGGTTGGCCTCTCACTACAAAGTGGTGCTTATCTAGGCACCACATCTAGATCATCTCATGTAACAACTCCTCATTGGAGTGCAGGAGGGGACACTCAAAATACTTGAGTAGGACATATATGTATAGCTCATGCCAAAATACCAAATGGATCCCCACTTCTTATCATATCTCCTTATAGTATCACTCATGCTAATGGACTAGCGTAGCTCTACACTAGTCTAAGCTCAACACTTGCAAACACAAAAACCACATTTGGTTAGTTTTCATGGGTATTGGGCAAAAATTCATGCCAATTGAATGATTGTCTCTTAGAAAATAGGGAAAAATATATACACAACTATTAGCAAAAAAATCATGAGTATCTCACAATTATCCATGCAAATGGTTGTGTGAATCACTCACATGATTTTCCTCTCATTCCCTGTGCATCTCTCATGAATTTTCAATGAACAGTCATGGGAAGTATTTTCCTCACTGTTCACTTAATAGTCATGAGGATTGTGCAACTGTCCAATGAATAGTCACATAGACTTCCTATGTTGGGTGAGTGTATGGAAGCTACAAAAACCACATAGAATAGCCCTTATGTTCACATGTAACCACTCTTGTGTATGAAATTGAGATTTTTCCATGCAAGTTTTACAACCCCAAGTTTCATGGTCTACGTTAATCATTTGCATGGACCAACCCTTGTATACCCTCAAGATGCATGGTTGTCCAATGAATAGTCATGTACTTGTTGCATGGTTGTTTTCTTGAAATATACGCAACCATACAGAAAAACTCATGCCTTCCATATGGGCCCAATAATCCTTAATTACCAAAATCAAATGGATAAAAAGAAAGGTGGGGATGTGATCTCTTACCTAGAAGTCATGGAATCCAAAATCATCATACGGTGTGTGCATAATAATAATGGGAATATTAGGGACTCATATGGCATAGTTCAAATCTAAAGGGTACTAATGACTTGGTCTTGTGGACCCCACCCTATTTATATGGTCCTTTCACAAATTTCCCAAGGTTCATTTAGGAGCTCAGATGCTCCATTTTCCATGTCGTTCATGCCATTGGAATTTTAGCATTTCACCCTTTGACAACATTTTCTCCATTCATCCCCATCAAAAATTTCAACTGGGGTCCATTTTCCCTTGCCAATTTCAACATATAGGCATGTGAGGTCAATAGCTCAATTTTTGACAATGTTTGCACCATTGGATTTTTTATCATGAGTACTTTCATGTTGGGTATTCGATTTTGTGTGTGTAGGTATTCATTGAGAAACCATTTTTTCTCCTAGTTGCATATAGTAGGGCCCTAGCTCCCTTCCCTTTAGGTATACTTTTTCAAACTAACATGTAGATACTCCCCTTGCGTATATTGCATTTCCGAGTCTACACCCCCCAAATGTACCTCTAGGGCCTCTTCTCCTCACTGAGGAAATAGTTTTTCCCAATTCCACATGAATTTAGTTGATACTAGTTAGTAGCACTCCACTTTCATGGGTTGCCTTGGTTTTATCACCCCATCGTATTGTTGGCACCCATGTCACTTTTTCCCCAAGATCAATGTTTTGTATAGTTTTCATCTCAAAGAATAAGCCTCATACATGTTTCTCCTCATAATTCTAGTTGTACCCTTAGACTCCTAGTAGCTTTCATTTTTGTGGTTGGTTATGCTCAATGCTTCACCACATTTCATTGGCCTCTCATATTCTCCATGACCAATAAAACATCCATATTCCACTTCATTACTAATTTACCCCCCAAGAAGACCCACCCTAGGGCCCCATCCATGTTCACTTTCACTACTCTATCCACCTATGGTAGAATGGCTTGGTTGCAAATTTGGGGATCTTATCTCCATGTCTCGAACATATAAATATTATTTTATTCATCAATAATGGAAAACACTAAAACAGACAAAAAAGTTCAAAAAACCATAAAACAAGGGAAACATCAACACTCATACCATATCACCCAATGGAATCTATTTCAAACTTGGTGGCAGTCCTTGTCACTCTTGGTTGGAGCATTTGCATTGAGTTACTTTTTTTTGCAATGAGTCTAGTTATCTACAAAACCTTCAATATCCCAATACCCATCACTTTGATTCCTATATTGTTTTTCATCATATATTTATCCATTGTCTCCACTCACCCTCAATTAAATTTTAGAATACATTCAACATGTCTGGTTGTCCCTCATCATCAGGTCATATTATGTCTAGTTGGTTTTGACTACCACCCCCATCAGTTGTCATTTATGCTCCACCCAAGGGAAGTATTGATTCTCATCCTCATTGGAAAAAAATTGTTCAACACTATCAAAATCATCCTCCCTTATAGTTCGGTACTTGGCTTATCCTTGGTTGATCTCGAGGGACGTCCCATCCCTCGCTTTCTCATATTCACTCATGTTGACACATACTCATGTTTCCTAGGAGTTTTTTTGTATCTTAGTCCCATTCCAATTTTGTTATGGTGAGCCCCAAACTGGATAGAGAGAATCATCATTGCTCTGTAC
>ML845558.1:0-23455 GCA_009831015.1 Picea engelmannii | reverse complement strand
TATATGAATGAGAATGGAGATCATATATTTTTCTCTCTCATCTCTATTTTTCATCACCCTCATTCTTGTTTTTTTTCTATCCTCAAATAACAAAGGCTTCTTCATTCAACATTATTAGAGAGGGATTTCAAGAATAAAAAGGACCCATCCCAAGGAGAGCGTTGGAGATCATTTGCATCCAACTATTATCCCTAGGTTTTGTTATTCATGTTCATGCCTTTCAATTGGACTAATATATGAGTATTTATATTTCCCTCCATCTTTTATGTTTGAATGGTATACTTGTAATTTAATTTGTATTTTAATTTTATGCATACTTCTTTGCATTTTTTTGTTGTAGTAATACTCTTGTTCTTGTCCCACAACTAATCATTATCTTTTTTTTAGATCACAACCTATCTTAACATAAGATATTTTTATCACCAATGCAACAAAATCCTCAACACATTAGGTATAATAGTACTTCCAACTCGGATTATGGAAGAAGGAATGAACCCACTCCTTATAGAAGGTATGGATCAAGGGAAATTTTGTCCCCCAAAAGGAAAAATGATATATGGGGCACTAGTGCCCTTGGCCAATATCCTAAAACTAAGAAACATGGGTAGAAAAATGGTATTAACATGTGACATTCCTAGAGAGATGTTTCTATTTTTCTAAGGAATACTAATGGAGGAAACAACCTCGCTACTATTGGTGTTACCATGGGAACACTAATCCCCCTAGTGGAAATATTAGAACTAGGAGGGTTTATTCCCCCTACAAATAATATTCTAGAAACATTAGCCAATGTGAACTAAGGATATATAAATTTACAAGCATATGTATCTCTAGGTAGAAATTCACCTACCTGAATGACAATCAGATCATGAGGGTCAGTCAAGGGGGTGGTAAAATTCATCGAATATGGCTTAGGGATGTCTTTGATATTTGGAGGTCCAAGTTAATATTAAGTAGGATTGGAATGGTCCTTTATTGGTATATTTATATGACCATCTGATCCTCTCATAAAACCTTCTATCGATAATTCCTTAGATGTGGGATTGTCTTCCACAAGTTATTCTCTTGCAGGACTATTCAAAGAAGTGTGCATTTCTTCTTTTGACCCACATAATGAGTAGTCATAAATGTCTAATCTATGCCTTTCAATAGTTAGTTTTATGATCTCAGGATGGTGACCCTTGATCCTTAGAGATTGTCGAGGTGATTGGTTAGCCACCTTGAAACTTAGAACTTGGAAAAAGAAAAGAATGAGTGATCAAATACTAGGCTATTTACATTTGACATCAAATAGCACTCTACTAAAAAATTCCTAAAAGAAATAAACAAATAGTCCCAAGGACCAACCTAGGGTGGCTAAGTCCCAAGTACAATTAGTGAAGATCCAAAAGAGGGCCTTCCAAAAGTTAGCCTAGGATTATGAGGTCCTATGTCCAATTAGTGAAGGTGAAAGAAAACATTATCGTAACCTCTTGTGAATCAATCAACTAAGGTGCAATTTCCCTTGTAAATATTTGAAAACTCTAGGTGAGATGATATTGAAATATACTATCTATACCATGTACCGTAAGCTCTTCCCACTTATAGTCACCTATTAGGAACCTAGGAAAGGAAATTAGGGATGCCAATTCACAATAGGTAGTTGGGTAGAATATTCATAGGTAAATATTTTGTGTTGGGTAGGGATAGGACTTCATCTTTATTCCATCATTATTGCAATGGAGTAAACATATATTGATACACTACATTTTTTCAAAGGAAGGGATACCAAAAAATATGCTTCCAAACCCCCAAAGGGGAAAATTTATTATAAAAACATTTCGTCTGTTTTATCTATTGTACAAATGGTCCCTTTTATAAAAATAGGTGACCATAACAAATACTACATAATTAGATGGTTTTTTCAAACCATCTCTACAACTCTCTCCATGTTATGTCCTTAAATCTCTCAATGGATATCCATGAATCTCTCAACGAATCTTCATATCCCTAACATCACCCAATTCTCCTCGTCTCTCACTCTCAAGTAGACTTATTGAATTATTCTACCTCATTAAAATTCCATAATATTATTTATAAATTATTAATGATTACAAGTAATCATTATTCCTTCTTACTTTCCCTTACCAAATACTTGTAATCCATTCACTTGGTCCTATTTTCGTTTTCTTTTTCTTTTCCTTCATTTCTCTTAGTATTCATCTTCATTCTTCAATGATATTTGGTCTTATTCCTTCTTCATCCTTGATATTTTTCATCTTGTACCTACAAACATAAACATTTGTTGAAGTCCATATAAAAATATTACCATCCACCAAAGTACATGAGTTGCTAGTAGTTGTATTTTCCAGTTCTCTAGGAAACCTTTTCCTCATACATGGTTCATCAACCATTCTTTTGCATGTCTACATACTTATACCTTTATCCCCCCTACATAATCATCATTTTCATTCTCATCCTATGTTTTTAGGTACCCAATAACCATGCTCTCGATGCTCTTGCATCACATCTTATGACCAAAAAACTAGGAAAGTGGTTCACCTTGAGTAACATGTTGATTCCCCTAAATATCCCTATTATGCATCCACCCACCACCCAAGTGTGAGGGGATAATATAAAAAGTTGAAATGGCTTAAATTAGTGCTTCATATAATATCAACACTTGAAATGGCTTAACCTACTGCTTCAAATAATATCAACACTTAAAATGGTTGAACCTAATGCTTGACACCTATGTTAGAGGTACTTTCCTTAAAAATACTTCTCATTACTACTTGATTTAGTCAACTATAGTTTACTTTTAATGGCCTTGAGGAATTTACTCTCCAACCGACACCAAGGCCTTAGAACATAGACTTTTTTTCGTTTTCTAGAAACAAAAACAAGTCTAGTTGTTTTTTATTGTGTGTTTCTTTTAAGAGGCTATTATTAGTTAGGGGAAGTGATATGAAGTTTTAGTGATGCATTTAGGACTTAGGAATGATGAGAAAAAATAAATAGACAAATGCAAATAAACATTTATGATTTTATTTTAATAGAAATGACACAATCCTTGAAACTACTTCAAATTCAAGCAAGATGAAGAGACTGGTATATAATATGGATGTAATGCAATCTCTTTGTTTATTTTTCTATAATGTAATCCAAAAACAATCAATAAATTGAAATTGCAACTTCAAAATATACTCAAAACATGCCTAAAAGAGAAAAAAAAAAATGGATTTTTAAACACTTTCCATTGAGGACACAATGAACAAAACTAAAAGAAAATCCATATTTCTAACTTGATGATTGGTCTCTCAAATTTGAAGAAGAACTCAAAATTGGAAGGGAAAGTTTAAAGCTTGTAAAATTTTCCTTCTACTACAGGTAAGGCTCCTAGGTTGCAAAAAGGAAACTTGTGTGCTACTCACAGGCTAGAAGAAGGAAATTCAAGCACTCGTGGTTTTTCCAAAGGAAAGTAGCAAGTGCTTATTGTTGTACCTAAACACAACTATGAGAAAATAAAAATGAAAGTGAAAAATGAAAGAAACAATTAGCGAACTTGAGATTTTTCTTAATCTTACTGCAATAAAGAGAAAAATGACAAAGACGAAATCAAAACAAAACTACAAAGATGGAGAAATGATAAGGAGGGACAACCCTAGTAGGAAAAATTCAATGAATTCCCCCTACTGGAGTCACCCTTTATATTTTTGGTAAAATACCTGGTGAGTAGGGTTGAGCTCACCAAAAGAGTGGGGACAAATAGCTAACTTTTTTCCAGAATTCTTCAAGTTATATTATTGAATGTGAAAGAGATAGTAGAGGGAAATGCCTAGAATTAGATGACCAATTACCTTGACCTTTGTGAGCAATCTATATAGAAATCTTAAAGAATCATGCACTTCTCCAAATCTACACACAAGTGATCTAGATTTAGGAGTGGAACGATATGATTAACAAACTGAATATAATAAACACAGAGATAGGAAGAATAACACAAATATCCAATGAACAATATCTTCTATTAAATAATGAAATAGGTTGAAACTGTAAAACTACAGAACTGAAAGTTGATTGAATGGTGGTAGCTATATCTGAGAAGAGATGTGGCTGATACGCACATCCGTCTGAGTAGAATGGGTTACAATGAGGCTCCATAGGCCCTTTTCATATTACTCATGAGTGAAAAAACCCTAGACATCCAAAAACCTAACCCTAGAAGGTGAAATGCCAAAATTTATGTGGGCCCTATGGGTAAGTTGGTGTAATTTGGTACCTCAACCTCCTAGGGCTGTAACTTTTGCATATGACCTTCATTTTAGGCGAGTGATATCCCGTTGGAAAGGTCTTTTAGAGAGATACACATTCTACCTTCAGACTCTGAATTTGTACACATTCTAACTGTGGCGAGTCAAAAAAACAACGTTTAGGGACCCAAAATAGCCTTAGAAGTACAACAAGATGTGTTGACATGAAAACATACAAAATAAGTTAGTTGGATTAGGCGAAAGGCCACCCGTATCCACCTGGAGAATGTGTAAGGCTTCAGACAGCCCCAGAAGTGTAGAACTCACAATTATAAAGCATTACAGAAAGTCGTGTTGAATCAGAACTGAGCACGAGGATCCAGTTGGAATAGGTGGGTGGCCACTGATATCCACCTGCATCAATCCTTCCCCCTTAGGAAGAAATGGTCTCCATTGTGTTGAGCTCCCCCATCAGGTGAGGAAAATTTTACTAAATTTGGACCTGGGTGAGCCACTTGCCTTGGTGTAGGAGTTTCCCTGCCTTGACAACCCAATAAAGCTGGATCCGCTATTGGGGAGTGCCCTTGACCTATGTGTCCACAATCTGATCGGTGGATGATTGTTCCATGCAAACAAGGTTGAGCTCTGTTGGTGTCATTTATTCGACGATCTCAGAGCTGTTCAATAATGGTGGAAAATATGGCCGAAGGAGGGCCACATTGAATATTGGATGCAGACCAAGGAAGGGTGGAGTGTTGAACTCAAAATCATTGCTACCCACAGCCTTGGTGATAGTGTAAGGCCCATAATGAAGTGGGCGAAGCTTCCGATGGAGCCCGATGAGACACTCCTTCTGCAAATGTAACCAGGCTTTGTCGCCAACCTGAAACTGGTGTGGTACCCTATGTTGATCATGGCGTTGTTTGTACTTAGCATTGGATTTCTGCAAAATCTCCTAGACTTGTTGGCGTATGTGTTGAATCCGCTCAGTGAATCTAGTGACTTTTTCGATCACAGACTGATCAAAAGAAGATCATGTTTGTGCGGTGGCAAGAGGAAGTGTGACATCAATGGGTCCCTAGGGTTGGAATTCTAGACCCACCTGAAATGGGCTATGGCTAGTGGAACTATGGAGAGCCCTGTTGTAACTTTGTTGGACATATGGGAGACTCTCGTCCCATGTATGGGGATGCTTAAAATTGTACATGCGCAGGATGTGCACAATCATCTGATTGAAGACCTCAGTTTGGCCATCGATTTGCGAGTGGAAAGCAATGGATTTTTTGAGCTTGGTGTCCAACAAAGACCAGAGAATCGACCAAAAGGTGTTGAGGAACCTATTGTCTCAGTCAAAGATGATGATCTGTGGTATCCCAAAGTGGACCAAAACTTGCTTGAAGAAGATATTGGAAGTATCTACCACTGTGACATTCTACTTACAGGCTGTGAGGATGGTCATCTTCGAAAATTGATCAATGACCACAAACACGCAGTCATTTCCATGCTTGGTGGATGACAAACCAAACATGTAATCCATGGAGATGGATTCCCACAACTTCTCGGGAATAGGAAGAGGGGTGTATAAGCCTTTATTCTTTATGGTTGTCTTGGCAATGGTGCATGCAGTGAAATAAATGATATACTTGTTGACTTCCTGTCAAATTTTTGGCCAATAAAAATGTTTCTGAAGAACGAAAACAGTTTTCTCTACGCCAAAATGTCTTATCACCAAATTGTAGTGGGATTCCCAAATCATCTTTGCATGCTCATTTGTAGGAAAACAGAAATGGCCCAGGTGGCATAAGAGTCTGTCATGAACGTGAAAATCAGTGACAGTGGCACCTGTACCCAAGAGATGATATGTGGTGGTGAAGTATGGATCTTGTTGGTAAAGTTTGGGCCACTCTGATGTTTCATATCCACAGGAATGGAGCACAGTGGTGAGTGCAGCCAAGGAGGCCGACTAAGGAAGTCAACAACATGATTAGAGATTACTCTATTATACTTGATTTTGAGATGGAACTTTTGTAGGTAGGTGGACCAGTTCTGATGGCGGTCATTCTGCAATTTCCCCTGTGTTTGTATGAACTGCAAAGGCTTGTGATCAGTGTGTGGGATCGTCTCTTTCCCCAGAATGTAATGTTTCCATTGATGGAAGGATTGTACAATGGAATACATTTCCTTGTCATAGGTGGGATATTTCTGGATAGTATCAAAGAGTGTCTCACTATGGTATGCCATCAAATGCCCATGTTGAGTGAGAACTGTGCCCACAACATAGTCAGATGCATCAGTCTCAATCTTGAATGGTTTTTGCAGATCGGGAAAGGAGAGTACTGGAGCTTAGCACAAACAATGTTTCATATCATTGAATTCTTGTTGTTTATCCTTCCCTCACACGAACTTTGACCTGCCCCCACCCTTGATCACCTGGTTGAGGGCCCATGCAATATGGGAAAATACCAACACAAATCGTCAGTAGAAATTGGCTAGTCCCAAGAATCTTTGAAGCTCGATCAGTGTGGTCGGGGTTTGGCCAATCACAGATGACTTGGATATTATCTGGATCAACATGTACCCCATGCTTATCAATAATATATCCCAAGTATTGGACCTTGTTCATTCCAAAAGAGCATTTTTCCAAGTTGGCATAAAGCTTGTGCTACCACAGAGTGCTCAAAACCTACTGAATATGTTGCATGTGCTCCTCCCACGTTCTGTTGAAGATGAGGATTTCATCCAAATATACTACCACAAAGGAGTTGGTGAAGGGTCTCAATACAACGTCCATCAACCTCATGAAAGTGGTTGGTGCATTTGTTAAGCCAAAGGGCATGACTAGCCATTCGTAGAGACCTTCTTTAGACTTGAAGGTTGTCTTCCATACATCCGTTGGTTCAATGGGAACCTGGAGGTAGCCAAAATTCAGGTCAATCTTGTTGAAGACCTTTTCCCCCTTGAGTTGGTCAAGAAGGTCATCAATCCTGCAAATGGGGTAGCAGTTCTTGACCATGATTTTTTTTAAGGCTCTGTAATCAATGCAGAGTTTCTAAGTCCCATCCTTTTTCTGCACCAGGACAATCGAGCTTCCTTAAGGGGAGGAGATGGGTTTGATGTGACCCTTTTGAAGAAGCTCTTGGATATGATGCCTAATTTCATCATTCTCCATCAGTGAGCGTTGATAGACTAGTCCATTAGGTAGAGGTGTGTCAGGGGTCAGATCAATTGGATGCTTGACTTGGTAGTGTGTGGGTACCCCTGTAGGTGAGGCGAAGATGTCTCTGTATTCTTCCACGATCTCATCCACTTGTTTCCTCTACAAAAAGAGGTGTTGTGTAGAGGCCACGGATTTGGTGGTGACCTTCTGCTTACTGTGAGTATGGATCACAAAGAAGACGAACTTCCTGGTATGTGAAATGACCTTACTGCATTGCTTAGAAAAGATTAAAGAAATAGCAGTAGACGGTGCCACCTCTGGGATACTGTACAATTGTCTATCCAAAGTAATAATAAAAATGTGGGGTCTAGACTCATACATAGCATGACGCTTCCACAAATATCCAGTGAACAATATCTTCTATTAAATAATGAAATAGGCTGAAACTATAAAACTGCAGAATTGAAACTTGCTCGAATGGTGGTAGTTATCTCTGAGAAGAGATGTGGCTTCTACATGCATCCTTCTGAGAAGAATGGATTACAATGAGGGTCCAGAGGCCCTTTTCATATTACTCATGAATTCCAAAAACCTAACCCTAGAAGGTGAAACGCCAAAAGTCATGTGGGCCCTATGGGTAAGTTGGTGTAATTTGGTACCTCAACTTCCTAGGGTCGTAAATTTTTCATATGACCTCCATTTTAGGTGCGTGATAGCCCATTGGAAAGGTCTTTCAGATAACTACACATTTCACCGTCAGACTCTAAATCCATCCACAGTCTATCTATGGTGAGTCAAATACAATGTTTAGGGCCCAAAAATAGCCCTGGAATTAAAACAAGATGTGTTGACATGAAAACATACAAAATAAGTCAGCTGGATTAGGCGATAGGACACTCGTATCCACCTAGAGAATGTGTGAGGCTTCAAACAGCCCCAGAAGTGTATAACTCACAATTATAAATCATTACAAAAAGACGTGTTGAATAAAAAATGGGCACGAGGAGCCAGTTGGAATAGGTGGGTGGCCACCAATATCCACCTGGATCAATCCTCCCCCTTTAGGAAGCAATGGTATCCATTGCGTTGAGTTCCCCCATTAGGTGAGGAAACTTTTACTAAATTTGGCCCCAGGTGAGCCACTTTCCTTGGTGTAGGAGTTTCCATGCCTTGAAACTCGATAAATTTGGATCTGCTGCTGGCAAGTGCCCTTGACCTATGTGTCCACTATCTGATCAGTGGATGATTGTTCCATGCAGTCAGGGTTGAGCTCTATTGGTTTCATTTATTTGACGATCTCAGAGGTGTCTAATAATGGTGGAAAATATGACCGAAGGAGGTCCACATTGAATAATGGATGCAAACTGAGGAAGGGTGGAATGTTGAGCTCAAAAGCATTGCTACCCACATCCTTGGTGATAGTGTAAGGCCCATAACGAAGTGGGCGAAGATTTCGATGGGGCCCGGTGAGACGCTCCTTCTGCAAATGTAACCAAACTTTGTCGCCAACCTGAAATTGGTGTGGTACCTTGTGTTGATCATGGCGTTGTTTGTACTTAGCATTAGATTTATGCAAAATCCCCTAGACCTGTTGGCGGATGTGATGAATCCGCTCAATTAATCAGGGGAAGAGTCTATCTGTGCGGTGGAAAGAGGAAGTGTGGCATTAATAGGTCCCTAGGGTTGGAATCCCAGACCCACCTGAAATGGGTTATGGCTAGTGGAACTATGGAGAGACATGTTGTAATTGTGTTGGACATATGGGAGACTCTCGTCCCATGTACGGGGATTCTTAGAATTTTACATGCGCAAGATGTGCACAATCATCTGATTGATGACCTAGGTTTGGACATCATTTTATGGGTGGAAAGCAGTGTATTTTGTGAGCTTGGTGTCCAACAAAGACCAGAGACTCGACCAAAAGGTGTTGAGGAACCTACTGTCTTGGTTGGAGATGATGGTCTGTGGTATCCCAAAGTGGACCCAAACTCGTTTGAAGAAGAGATTGGCAGTATCTTCTGCTATGACATTCTTCTTACAGGCTGTGAGGATGGCCATCTTTGAAAACTGATCAACGACCACAAACACACATTCATTTTCGTTCTTGGTGGACGACAAACCAAACATGTAATCCATGGAGATGGATTCCCACTGCTTCTCGGGAATAGGAAGAGGGGTGTATAATCCTTGATTCTTGATTGTTGGCTTGGAAATGGTGCAAGCAGTGAAATATATGATATACTTGTTGACGTCTTGTCGAAGTTTTGGCCAATAAAAATGTTTCTGAAGAATGGACACAATTTTCTCTACGCAAAAATGTCTTGCCACCCGACTGCAGTGGGATTCCCAAATCATCTTTGCACGCTCACTTATACAAATACAGAGATGGCCCAGGTGGCATAAGATTTTTTCATGAATGGGAAAATTAGTGACGGTGGCACCTGTACCCAAGAGCTGATATGTGGTGGTGAAGTCTGGATCTTGTTGGTAAAGTTTGGGCCACTCTGACCCCTGACACACCTCTACCTAATGGACCAGTCTATCGAAAACCAAGCATAAATTCCCATTTTTTCATTGATGGAAACCAAAATATCCTTCTTTTATGCTCTGAAATTTGACTACCAAAACAATATCCTTTATCATAATATATTCCTTTTTGATGTGCACAATTGGAGGCTTCTCCCCCTTATGATGTGCGCAGCTGCAAGTTGGTCCCACTTTCAATATGCGCAACTTCCAAATCGATGGATTTTCTGGTATTCTCCCCCTTTGAAAATAATGACAAAGAAGGACTTGGGATATTATCTCCTCCATGCCTCTTTACATGCACAAAGCCATATTTAAACAAAATACCATCAAGAGCCATACCAAACTTTAACTATGTGCATTTCGAAGTAGTGAATTGTGTTCTTTATTAAATAAGGGAAGACGAGATCACCCCCAACTTCTGTCTAAGATACTCAAAGGATTCTCTAGGTAATGGCTTGGTAAAAATATCTGCAATCTGCTCTTTGGAAGGAACATACTCTAATTTGACCACTCGATCTTGAACTTGTTCTCTAAGAAAATTATATTTGATTGGTATATGCTTATTCTTAGAGTGTTGAACAAGATTTTAGAGAGATTAATAGCACTTACATTGTCACACATGATGGAAACAGGTTGATCAAAAGGAACTTGAATATCCTTGATATTGTTTTTAATCCATAATACTTGAGTACAATATGATGTTGTTGTTATGTATTCAACTTCAGTGGTAGAGAGAGATATGGAGGTTTATTTCTTGTTGAGACAAGACACTAAACAATTTCCAAGGAAGAATGTGCCTCCACTAGTGCTTTTTATATCATTAATGCTTCACTCCTAGTCTACATTTGTATAAGCTCTGATAAAGAGTTTTGTGTCTTTTTGATACCACAATACATAATCAATAGTTCCTTGCAAATATCTAAATATTATTTTAACTACAAGAAAATGAGTTTTCTTAGGATTTTCTTGAAATCTTCCTACCAAACCAACTTCTTGTATGATGTCAAGCCTTGAATTTGTGAGATAGACTAAACTACCTATCATAGACATGTACATGGTTTGATCTATTTTTGGAGCGTCATCATATTTGTTGAGTTTGCAACTAGTAGTCATAGGAGTGTTCACTGGTGTGCAGTTTTCCATTCCAAACCTCTTCAAGATTTCCTTGAGATATTTACCTTGAGAAATGAAAATTCCTCTTTCTGATTGATGAATATGTAGACCAAGAAAGAAGGAGAGTTATCCTAACATGTACATCTCAAACTCTTGTTGCATTGAAGCTGCAAACTTCTTACTCATTAGTTCAATGTTACTACCAAAATTAATATCATCAACATATACTACAATAATTAACAGGTCATTACCTTCAACCTTGATGTATAAGTTGTTATTAGTTATTCCCTTTTTAAAACCTTGTTGGTGCAGATACTTGTCAAGTCTATAATACCAAGCTCTAGGAGCTTGTTTTATCCCATACATGTCTTTCTTTAATCGACATACATAATCCTCTCTGTCAGACAATTGAAAACCCTATGGTTTCTCCACATAAACTTCTTCCTCTACGTCACCATTCAAAAAGGTTGATTTGGCATCCATCTAATAAACTATGAATTTTTTGTAGCATGCAAAAGCCAAAAACATCACGATGGCTTCAATTCTTACAACATGGGAAAATGTTTCTTCAAATCCCACTCCTTATACTTGAGCATACCCTTTGCATACATGTTTGGCCTTGTTTTTGACTAACTATCCATCTTCATTCAAATTGTTTATGTATACCCATTTGGTTCCAATTACATTATTGTTTTTGGGTCTTGGAACAAGAACCCAAGTTTGATTTTTTTTCTATTTGATCTAGTTCTTCATTCATGGCTTTAACCCAGTGATCATATTGACTTGGTTTCACAAATTTTTGGGGTTCACTCATGGATAACAATGCAAAATTTGTAGAGCTAGATGTATTTGTAATTTTTTTGTTGGAATACTGAGAGGGGGTGGGGGGCATGAATTAGTATGAGCACTTTTACTACTTTTAACCATAATATATAAACTTTAATATTATCAACAACATATCATCAATGTATCATGTATGATTGCATTCAATATATAATGAGCATATAAACATAAGCAGTATCACATCAAATACGCAGTACACCAAAATTTACGTGGAAACCCAAATGGGAAAAAATCACAGAATGTTTTCTTATATATCAAAGAATAGATTCATTCAAAGCACCAACTTCCCAATTCTCCAGTTGCAACTGGAAGAAGGCTACGACCCCCTATTTACAGGCTCCAACCTGAAGGAAGCTACAACTCCCTAAATTCTCTAGCTTCAACTAGAAGGAGGCTACAACCCTCTGATTCTCAGGCTCCAACCTGAAGGAAGATCCAACTCCCTGAGTTTTTTGACATCAACCGAAAGGAGGCTAAAACCCCCTTTCCTTTCCCTATCCTACCACCCTAAAATATAAGTGTAGAATCATTTTCACTACCACTGATCAACCTGTAACTACCATTGTCATTGATACATCAACCAACCTATCATTGTCACATCAAGTAACTTTTCAACCTGTCACTATCATTGCCACTGTCACATCAACCTATCACTATCAACCTTTCACATCAACCCATCACATTCAACCTGTCACATCAACCCATCGCAGTCAACCTGTCACATTAACTCGTCACTACCACTAACATTGTCACTAACATACCATCATCAACATGTCACCATTGTTGATACTCAACATCAACAAAACCAGAACCTCTCACATGGATACCATCACCAAACCATGTACATCAACCTATATCGACCATGCATAATTCATGTACCAACACATGTACCAAACCGTGCATCAACCATGCACCAAAACCTATACCAAATTGTGCATCAACAATGCACCAACACCTGTACCAAATTGTGCATCAACCATGCACCAAAACTTGTACCATACCATGTATCAACCATGTACCATATCATGTATCAACCATGTACCATATCATGCATCAAACATATACCATACCATGTATCAACCATGTGCCAACATGTACCATAAATCATGTGCCATGAGATGTGCCTCAACCATATACCATATCACTCATGATATATCTCAATCATCCCATACACTATGTACCATAAGATATCAACAATGAAGTGCCTCAATAAAGTACCCAAGCATATGCTTATAACCATGCACTATATCATCAAACATATACCTCAAGCAACATGCCAATCATCCATAAAACATGTACCATAGTATGTACCAAGAAAGTATTATCAATGGTGTACCTCAATCATGTACCAACATCACCAAGAGGTGTATCTCATACATGTGCTACCATAACCCAAGTGTGAAATTCAACCATGAACCAACATCTCAAAGGTATGTCTCTAATAATGAACCATAACCATGACTTGTACCAAACCAAATATCAAGATAGCCAAGAGTGTGCTTCTAACAAGGTATCATGTCATCACCAAGGTGTACCATACCATGTATCATCACCACTATGCATGTTCCATAACAACATAAGCATAAACCATAAAACTTGCCTTTGATTCTGTAGTTGACATGATACTTTGTAATACTGAATTGTAACCCTTCCTCATTCCTCAATAACCTGGCACTAGAATATTCCCCAAATCTTTCTTAGCCTCATGGTAATAAGAACTCATGTTTAGTTGGGCCTCGTGTGACAATCCCTATACAACCTACGGGGGTGCCTCACATGACACCCTCAAGCTGACCTATGAGGACCTGCTTAATTAGGGTTAAGAAAAACCCTTTCTCTCTGCAGCTCTGAAACTTTCATTCTTCCTTCTCACTTTCTCTGTTGCCTCAAACTTGACCTCAGATTTGCCAATAGACCAAAATATTCCAATAATATGGATATTCAATGAATGTGTGCATATCCTTATGAGAGACTCCATGAGGTGTATTTATACTTTTTCCAAGTAAATTGTCTCCTTAATATTAGGGATTCTTGAATTTTCTTGTTGGAACCACTTTACCCTTCCATTAATGACTTGTAACCAATTTATGATCTTCTTAACCATTATTTGGGGCTTCCAACTTCATGAGGGCATATCTCCCTACCGTGAGGAACCACGTGGTGTACCACCTACCATTGGAAATGAAACAATGAGTAATATCCATCTATGAGTGTGTTATTTACATTTCCACTTTCCTTCATGTCTGTATTCCTCAAACAATTTCGGGTCTCATGACCACACCTATGGGGATTCATGTAGACTTCATCAAATGCACCCAACACATATACTGACATAATCCACTCTTGTTGACATCAATAACAACTAACTCACCATCAATATCGATCACAACTCTAGGGTATCTCAAACACTTTGAGAGTTGACATCAATGACAACCAATTGTCCAACAATATCCCCCTTTGGCATTGATAGCAACACCAATATTGATGGAAACACGCATACTCTAGTACTCATGCTCCCCCTATTACCATTTATCCGCATCAATGTTTCTCTCTCACCCCCTTTGAAATCAATGGAAAATGGTATCTCTCTTTGGGGCTACTCCCCCTATCTTCATGCATATTTTATTTCTCTTCACATGTTTCTATCCTCATGTTTCTTTCCAAGTTCCTCTTCTCTTTTTGATATCAATAACAAAGATTGACTCCCCGTGAAAGTATAACTTTTCTAAACAATACTTGTCGGACTTCATACACATGACTCTTTCTCTTATGATCTCTCTCTTTCTCTCCCTTTGACATCATGGGAAAAAGGATAACTCCCCCTGTTTTCATGTCTCCCCCTATCTGCATGCTTCTAATATTTCTTTCCTAATCTCTTTCTCTGATGATTTCTCTTTCCTTGACTTCTCTGCAAAATGTCGTGTTGATCAATGTAGGGATTCATGTGTATGTTTCCTTTCCTCTCTTCCAGTGCTTCTTATTTCCCATTGGTGTTTCCTCTTGTAACTCTGACATATGTAAAAAGAATTCAAAATTTCTTGACTTCAAATATTCATGGCCTATTATGTTCACTATTTAGACATCAATGACCATACCATTCAACAATGTCCCTCTAATGATACAGTTTATGTTGAAGGTTTCTCTTTCCCTGTTCTGCTATGCCTTTCACTGCTTGTCTTCTTGTGACCAACTGATTCCACTTTTCCACTAATTCTACTTATTCCAATTGTAAATATGATATGTCATATATCTATCTATACCTACCAATGATATCATAAATCCATCTCTTTCCATATTTCATAAACTGTCCATAACTCTTCTACTCAATTGTCCACAATGTTGACCCATCTGTCACTATACCATCATGAAGGCTTCTTTGTTGTAATTGATCATCACATATTAATGTTTCTCAAACTGAATCAAATATGTCCATTTATCTATAATGCATCATTGAACCTATAATTAATACATATTTTATTGTAAAGTGTGTCAATGATATTCCTCTGATATATTCATGGGAACATTGCTTCTCAATTGATCAATATTTCATTATGTACTTATGCTATCTGACTACTCTGAATTTGTCTCTCTGCAAACACTTCAAACTGCTCAAAGGATGGTTCTTTGATCTGTAGTATCTACTGCACCAACTACCCTTGTTCAATATTCATATTTAATGGGAGTCTCCAAGTTGGATGGCTCAGAACAATGGAGGAATCCACCCTAATGCAGAGTATTCTTCTTATTTGTTTGTGGACTCATCATCTCTCTGAACTCTAACTTCTTCCTTTTTTCCTATGGATTCATTATGATCTTGCACTATAATTCATGAAAGTAAAATCTCTTGGGCATGTTCTTTATTCACCTTCTCTTTTTTTTTTTCTCGCACTACTGCAAATCCTGCGTTCTCTAGGACATGTTCTTTATTCACATGTTCTTCTTGTCTTTCTTTTCTTCTCCAAACCTTCATGTATTTGACATCGATGTTTTCTTTCATGGAGGTATCTATCATGCTACTACAGTTCCAATCTATGTGACCATAATTGTGTCATTTGTAACACTCAATGTTGTGGGGATCCACATAGGTATTTCTTGTTTGGACATTTTTTCCATATGCTCTGCAATCTACAACTTTATGTCCAAAGTTAGTACAAATAAAACATTGACCATAAAAGAATTTTTCATACCTAGGAGTGAATGATTTTCTTTACGATGCAGTCCTTCTGAATTCGTGCCTTGGTTGATCACGATATACTCTTTTGTTGATTCCTTCATCATGATTGAAGCTTATTTCCTACTTGAATGTGGAAGGTCTTGTTGAATATGTATCTCTATTATACTCACTCTTATTTGATTCTTCTTGACCATGATTCCTTCCTTTGAGTACTTCTGCATAACTCTTTCTCTTTTCTTCATTCTTCCTTTCTAGAAACCTAGATTGGTTCTCCTCAACTATATTTATTGATGATGTGGATGTTTCTCTCTCTTCAATGTTCTTATTGAGCTTGATGATTTTAAATCTCAATGTGAAAACTTCTTCTTCAAGCTTCTCAACCTCTTCTTCTTTATTCATCGTATGAATCTTCATGACTTTTTTTTTTTTCTTTGCTTCTTCAAGTTGGATCTTCAAGGAGATGATTTCTTCTTCAAGTATTCTTTCTTGTTGACTGAATTTTGCTTCAAGCTAGTTTAAATCCTCAAATATTTCCTTGAGATGATCTATCAAAATCTTCTCTCTCTTCTTTGTTTCCTTTCTTTGTGCTACTATTTCGGCTTCCAAATGATGCTTCTCTTCCATCTGACTTTTGTATGTTTCTTCAATCCTTTTGGATTCTTCTAGCTAAGCTTTTAGATTCACGATGACCTATTGGGATTCTTCGGAACTTTCTTGAGAATTCTTCTTGACTAATTGTTCATCAATATACTTGTTGTTCTTCCTTTATTTTGTCAATTCATATAAAGCATTGATTAATTAATGCTTCAAGATCTACTATGCCGTCTTCACAATCTTCTTCTTATGAATCTATTTGACATGAAGAGAATATTTATTCTTGTTATGTTCTTTCATGTTCTTTAGCATTCTATGGCTTTGTGATGGGATATTCCTCAAAGTAGATATTATCTAGCTTATATGTTATGATCCAAATGCTCAAATATCATAAAATAACAGAAGTACACACCATGTACAAAATTTCAATGTGGAGAACAACTCCAATATAGATAAGTTACACAATAAATCCTTAAAGAATAGGGGAACCCCCTCCAAATGACCAAATACCATTCATACTTCCCAATTCACCTCCCAATAATGAATACATGATCTCTTATATATATATCTATTCACACTTGCACATGAGGCCCCTTTATCACTAGGTCGACCCTATTACATATGTATTTACACATTACATGTACATTTAGGCCCATATATTCCCCCTCTTGGGGTCATATCATATACATTTAGCCATATATATGACCCCCTTGGGTCATAACATAGTACCCTCCTTCAAAAATATTTGTCCTCAAAGCTTTGCATTTAAAGTCTTCACATGTGTTGAAACCAAGTAATATGATTTTCTTATGTTCCTGCTTTCTTCATTCCATTGTTGATGATCTATCCATCCAAAATCAATTATTTTCGGTCTTAATCCTTGGTGTATAGTTGTTGAATAAGTTGTTTTCCTTTGATTCCATGTATTTTTGTTGAAGCTTCTTGTTGGCCCTTGGGTATGGAAGTAAGTGAAGATTAAAGAAGAAAAGACGGAATGTGAACTACGTGGAAGACACAATAATTGATACTGGGTCGAAGTGAGCAGAAGAGTAGAAAAGACGGTGCGAAGTAAGAGAAAGCAAGTCGTTAGATGAGGAGATCGAGGATGGACAGATTAGAAAGGAAGAAGGATCATGGAAAATTCAACAAGTGGGAAAAGCCACCATTGGATGCTTTGGAGCACCACCCGAGAAGAAGGGAAAGACAGGCCTGACGAAGCCCTAAAAATGTGGGTCAAGTTAACCTAGGGTTTTAGACACCTAGGTTTTTGGTATCTAGGGTTTTGACACTTAGGTTTCAACCTAAGGATGTCCGAGAGATATTGTAATGTATAAATAAAGGTATAAAGGACCTGGGAGGGTTGGTGCTAAGTTGGTTGAGATTTCATTGTTATCGTGAGAGTGAGAGGTTACTATTGTGTGAGAGAGAAGTGTTGGTGTGATGGCCTTCTGTATTGTAAGATCTTCAGCTGGGTGCAAAGATCAACCCTGCAAATGGGTGCACAGGGTGGGGAGAGAGAGAAAGAGAGAGAGATATCTATAGGCTAAGAGCGCAGATAAGAATTATATGCTTCCATATTAATGTATTATAAATCACGGTTCTATGGGCGTAGCCCTAGAGAGAGGGTGAACCAAGAATATCTTGTGTTATGTGTGATTGATGTTGGGTTCTTTGTCATTTGATATGTTTCTATTGTGATATTGTGTTAGATCTGATAGATAGTTGTGTGAAGTAGATCTAAGATGGAAATTGATATCTAGATGTTGTGTTGTTCTTGTATTGGATACATTATGTGTTCTCTTGGTTGTAGACATATGTGTCCTGCAACCCCCCATAGCTACTTTGGGTGAGACTGCATCTGCCTCGCAAGTGTTTCTGAAAGGACCAGTAGTTAGGGCTTGTTGGTTCACTCTTGGAGCTGAACCCTGAGTTTCCCCCTGTGCCAACAAATGGTTCTGTTGTCGGGACAAGAATCTTCTTGAGGGAATGTCAAGGTGGTTTCCATTGAAGACAGAGATTCAGAAGTGGATAGAGGTCATTGAAGCCCAGAACAAGAACCCTAATCTTAGTACATAGGATTGGTTGGGAAGATATATCTTTACTGATATACACGAGATTTTCTTTGAAGGAATTCATCAGGAGTTATATGAGTGGCTAGCTAGGTTAACAAACACCCAACTTGAGATCAGATCTAGACCACATTTGATTTGGATGTCAGCATTGATCAAGAAGGTCAAGAGAGTTGATAATGTTGTGTCAAGAGCAGTAGATCACTGGTTCGATAGTACCATTGGAGGGTATATCACCGAGTTTGTTGTTGACAGAGTAGAGTCATATAACCAAGCTCAGAGGTATTTCTTTAAGGGACCCAAAGGAAAATTTCTACACTTTCTGAAGTTGAGGATCAAGATGTTATTGCATGAGAAGAACATATTGAAGATACAATAGTTAGTTGGATTGGAAAAGGCTAATGTTCAAGAAATCAAACAGCGACAACGACATAGAGGTTGGACATACGCGTAGTGGGAGAGCGTTCAAAGAAGTCCCTCTTTTGAACATGTTTAAGAAGAACTACGGGGATGAGGGTTTCTACAGTGGAGAAGAGGCAAATCTAACAGAAGAATATCATTCAGAATCCACTAGGGCATAGGAAAGGAAAGATAAAGAACCTCACTAGGAAGAGCCAGAAACTTCAGGAACCACGTTGATTATTGAAGTAAGTACTATTATTCCTCCTGTTGTTTCAGAAAAATTAAGCAATCAGATTAATCAGAGTCACCAGAGAGCTTTGAGCATTGTCACTAACAGTCCACCACATACTCAGTCTGGAAACCTGGGAAGACCTATGGAAAATAATATGAGGTTACCCACCTTTAGAGGAGATGGATCTGAAGATCCTGATTAGCACCGGTTTTTATGTGAAATTGTATGGAGTATTAATAATATCACCGACAAAGTTGTTAAACAAGCTCAGCTCAGTACTACCCTAAGATATCGCACATTGAGCTGGTACATGAAATTTGTCCAAGAAACTGCACTGAAACCATTGAATGTCATTAAGACTGCGCTAATTGTTGAATTCAAAAAATCTAAGTCAGAGTTGCAGTGCATTACAGAGCTAAAAGAAATCAGGCAGAGAATAACTAAACCTGTGTGGGAGTTTGATCAGATATTTAAGACCTTGACAGACCATTTGAGTTTCCAGATCCCAGATGAGCAGAACAAGGAATGGTTCATTGTTGCTCTCTTACCACACATCAGAGTTCCTCTAATGTAGCAGAAGATTGCTTCACAGGCTGAGGCACTGGAGATCTCCATGAAGTTAGAATCAGACCCTATGGGAAAATCCATCTCAGGTATGAGTCAAATCTTGAGTCAGCTAACTAGCTTATATCTACATGTCGAAGATATGAAGAAAGACAAGGGAAACGATAAAAGAGAAGACATTTGGTGTATCAGATGCAAATCAGAAGGCCATGATAAAGAACATTGTCCCTTATTTCATGAATACTTGGCCTTGGAGCCCCGATCCCTTTGAATGAAGTTACCCTACCCTAGTGTGAGGTATGTATAAATCGACATCACCTTGGTGAATGTTACTATCTGCAAAAATATGTTCGGACACCCACAAATTTGTATTGCACATTATGTAAGTTGGTAGGACACGATGATAGGGATTGTAGGGCTTACGAACTCATGCATTAAATGTTGATGGATATATACAAAATTCAAGGTGAACTACAACAAGAAGGAAGCACTGCATAGCATAATTCCCCAGGAAGACGAAACTTCAACCCTCGCGGTGGATTCAGAGAAAGAGGAAGAGGAGGAGGTATGGGTCGAGGTCGAGGATAGATCATTTGTTACAACTGCGCGCATCTAGGAAAATTAGCAAGGGACTATCAGAAACCTTGTACCACTTGCAGCTACTGCAACTCATTCGAACATGTTATCGAATATTGTCTTGTGTTGCTATCCAAAATTCAGGAGAGACGAGGACCTCAACAGAACCCTCAAGTGAAACTGATATACGTTGAACCTCACAAAGAGGACCCTAGAGTCGTTGTTATCACTAGAGGAGACGTTGTTACAGGAGAAGATAGAGTGACCCAAGGAAATAATATGGAAGAATGAGGAGTCAGGAAATCTGCAGAGAAGACACAAGTTTTTGATGCAAAGAAAGAAAAACAAGTATTTGAGGAGGCAAGAAAAGAATTCGGGAGAGACCAAGGTTCTTCGTTGAAGACATGACCAGAAGTAAGAGAATGTGGAATGCCTCTAGAATTCAACCAGTCTGCTCTTCTAGGAGAAGGAAAAGAGGTAAGCAAGCTCATGGAATTCTTATATACTTGTATTAAGTTGATTCGGGAGGAAAGCGTTGTACAAGAACTACAAAATTTATTTAGACAGTACGAATTAGGAAAGATAGATCCCATATTGAATAGAGAAGTACACCAAGTCTCTTAAAATAGAAGGAAAAATAAGGAACTACACCTGAATGCTTAAATTGGAGAGTATGATATAGACTATGTAGTCCTTGACTTAGGGTCGGAGGTCAATGTCATGACGAAGCAGACCTGGGCACTGATGGGAAAACTAAGTTGATCTACTCCCATATCAAGATTAGGATGGATAATCAACAAGCTGTGAGCTCCTTTGGAATATTGGAACATGTCTTAGTGGACATCGACGGAGTAAGGACGTTTCCAAACTTCGAGGCGATTGAGATAGTTGATGATAGTTGTCCTTACGTTGCGTTGTTAGGAATTGATCGGGCTTTCAATAATTCCACTATGGTTGATTTAAAGAAAAGAGGAATGACGTTTGAAGGAGATGGCCTTAGGATCATTGCACCTTTGGATCCTGACGAAGGTCAGAGATACACCGAACCCATCAAAGAAGAAGACCATGAATATGAACTAGAAAACATATACAAATTAACAGTCATACAACAAGATTACATTAATCCTATGGCGAATGGGAACCTAAGATGGCGAAGTGACAACACATGTTCATCAGATTCAGAAGAATCACTGGAGAACTGGAAGAACAAAATGTACGAAGTATCTACAAGGAGATGTGCTAGATTAACCAAAGAAGTTCGATGGATCGGCACAACAGTAAGTAACTTTCCCACCTTTGATGGTCTAAATCATTTAGAAGTTTTCTTGTTGGAATTTGAAGAAACTATGCCAATACAAAAAATATTGTTAGCAATGGATGAGGCCCTGAAAGCAACCCTAGTAAGATGGTGGGGGACACATAAAAACAACATTACAGACTAGATACAATTTCGCACTTTGATGACAGCACAATTTTCAGAGCAAGTAGAGGGTTGTGAAGTTAGGTACACAGGTCAAAGTTGTCCGAAGGACCATGTGCGAAGTTGCAAGGAATCCTAGAGCAACATTCCTCAAGAGCAGTGGGTGCACAAATTCATCAAAACATTGGACACAACCCTATCAATTGGTACCTACAAGCAGAATTGTGCCCCGTCACTGCAGATTGGGAAGGTATGACTCAGAACTTTGTAACTACCTTTTTATTTGAAATCCAATATCCTATAGTAGATCAAGCATTACAGATTGTAAAACAGAAAGTATTTGAGAAGGCACCTAGCCTCCCCTTGTAACAAGAAGAGGACGAATGGACTACGCCTCTCTAGAAACTGCAAGGTTGTTACAATACCAATGTTCATGAAGATGATGATCCTAGGAAGGTGAACATCGTTGAAACAGAAGGATAGAGAGACATAGAAGGACCAGGAGTTGAACTACCTTTCATTGGGCAGTGGATCAAGATCAAGAAATTCAATATTGGAACAGAGAAAACACTGAAGCTTGCAAATGTTGGAGATTATTGGGATGCTGCTACTATTGACAAGATCACAGGTTACTGCATGAATATCAGGACTTGTTTCCAACCAAGTTCACTGATATGAAGGGAATTAAAGGGCCCATGGGAGAGATGAGGATCCCTTTGAAATCAGATGCAAGGCCATTCAAACAGAGACCCTACAGATTGAACCCCAAATATAAGGAGAAAGTGAAGATTGAACTTGACAGAATGTTGGAAGCAGGAATCATAGAACTTGTTGAAGAGTCGGAGTGGATTAACCCTATGGTGGTACAAGAAAAAAAGAACAGAGAAATCAGGATCTGTGTAGATCTCAGGAAGCTGAATGATGCCTATTTGCATGACCCATTCCCTACACCATTCACTAACGAAGTGTTAGATAATGTAGGAGGATAGGAGGTATATTATTTTATAGATGGATTTACAGGATACCATCAGATCTAGATTGCTGAGGAAGATCGCCATAAGACCACATTTGCAAAAAAATGGGGATCCTACCAGTATACAGTGATGTCGTTTGGATTGAAGAATTCCCTAGCGATATTTTCCAGGGTGGTGGTCAAAGTGTTCAAGGATTTTTTACATAAAGTCCTGGAAGCATATTTTTATGATTGGATTGTTTTCAGCTTATTACAAAATCATATTGAATGTTTAAGACTAATGTTGGATAAGTGCAGGTAGTGTCAGATTTCCTTGAACCTAAAGAAGTGCATCTTCTTTTCACCCTTTGGAGTGTTGTTAGTTCATATTGTGTGTAAGAAGGGACTACTGGTAGACCCATCTAAGATTGCCATTATAGTTTATCTTCCCCCTCCTACTTCATTCAAACAGTTGTGCACTGTGCTGGGACACACTAGATACTACAGGAAGTTCATTAAAGGCTATGAAAAGATCACAACACCCATGGAGAAGCTTTTAAAGAAATACTTTCAGTTTAATTGGACAGAAGAATGTCAG